>OX421469.1:27853403-28094967 GCA_949126895.1 Eilema caniola
GAGCTAGTGTTGATCACTGAACTATCCTCAGTGTTTCTTTCTTTTATTACGAGTATATTATGTCTTATTTCATTGCTACATGATTACAAATATATTCATCTAAAGGTATTTGGTTATGCAAATAACTCAACATTGTGCGTTGTTTTCCAGGAATATAACAAAAGTAAAAGAAGGCATGGGAGAAAAATTGGCATTGATTTCGAATTTGTTGGGGTCTGCTTTTCTTTCTATCTGCATCGTATTTCCGATCGGCTGGGAACTGAGTTTAGCTTGCACAGCTGTTATTCCATTTTCATTGGCTGCTACATTCATAGTGTCTAATGTGAGTATAACACTGCACCTCTCTTGTTGGGTTAAATTTTTGGAGGTCGGTTTGCGCCCTCCGACGCCCGAGCCGCCTTCGAACTCGGCCAGCGATGTCCGCGAGTCTTTCTCGCTCGCTGCGCCGCGCCCCCTCTGCTGTCTCCTTCACGAGCATGACCTGCTCGCAGAAGAAGGCGCTGCGTGATCGCCGCGAGCAGGGTGGAGAGTGTGAGCACTCTCACCCGATCTGCAGGGCTAACATGCGCGCATCATCAACTATCTCGAATCGAGATGAGATATCATCTCGAGTCTTCTCGAGCGAAGTAACGTCGACATATTTTGTCCCGTCAAACTTTTTAAATTATTGTCTATGGCAGACAATGCCACAGATTTACGGTGATAATTGTCTATGGCATATAAAGCCATCTTTTCACGGTTCGATTTACGGTGATTGACTAAGAATTACAAAACACAAATATTTTTCTTTTCTTTTTACACTATGAGAAATGACAAAGAAAGTGCATTATTAGGATCTCTAAAAGAAAACCTTTATGATTATATAAATGTCAACATAAACGTCAAAAGTCTTCTAACCGCCTAGAAAAAGGTTATTTTTCAGAAAATCAAACTTTATTTTGTTTTTTATCTAATAACGATTGAAATTCGCTGTCGCAATGATTGAACGGCTCGCACGGTATCCAATCATTTGACAAAATACGAAAGACAAACCTTCATTTGACAAACAACGTTTGACAAAAATATAGTTGATAAACTTATCATTTTACAAACTATTGTTTAATAAAGTACCCATTAGACAAAATACTATTTGGAAAATTTTCATTATGCCTTAACATCATTTCACAAACTGATTATTTTTTGAACATGTTAGTTGGCAAAAACAAGTTACGTCCCTTCAATTATTGTCTTGAGTAGTCAAAAGTTAGTGACAGAAATGAATCTCTGCAAATCCGACTTGAAGTGGTCTTGTTTGCCCTACCCCTAGAATGTAAGAGCGTTTTCACACTTATACGATATTCGATATCGGTGTCGGACGCCGATAGCCGACGTCCGATAGCCGACATCTTGTGCTGTTTTCACGTTTATCCGATAAAATTTGCCCGATACGGCCATTTGATCGAAAGCACAGACTAGTTAGAGATGCTGGGATGAAAAACAGAGAAAAAATAGTGCAAGAACCGACCTTCGGTTCTTGCACTATTTTATGACATGACGAGCTATCGAATATTTTTCTTATATTCGTGTTCAGCGTCATCAATTAACGTGAAAAGACACGTAACAAAGGAAATGTCATTAAGGTCGAAAATTGCTTGCAGTCGCTGTTTTAGTCTTTTTGTGATCCGATATCGGGTCGGGTCGGCCACAGTGATGTTGGCTCCGATAACCGATATCGGGCCGGACATCGGATATCAAATATCGGATGAGTGTGAAAACGCTCTTATTTAATCCCGCGCAGGTGCGGAGCGGTGAGGTGGCCGGAGTGGGGCCGCCAGGACCCCGCAGCGCCGAGCTGTGACAGAAACGATGTTTGGCTACATGCTACATACCTACTGTATGCTATACGCGGGGTTTATGCTTGCTTGTTTGTTAACTGACTTTATTTTGTCAAATGAACATTTTTAAAATAAAATTTTTGCAATTGAAATATTTTCTACATCGTTTGTCATACGTTTTTTGACAAATAATAGTGAACAGCGTTTCCTTTCAATTTAGCTTTTTTCGCGTTCCTCATATATACTTAAAACATAATGATACAAAAATTGACGTGACCTATTTATAAAAAAAAAAAAAAAAAGATAATATGGCACCGCTATTTTCAGCACAAAGGTACTAAATTTTGATCCAAAATGAACCGAGCACAAGAAAAGTTTACACGAGATAACTTCTCGTCGACCAAATGAAAGACGGGAGATAAAACATTTTAAATGCCTAATTTCGAGTAAATAAGGGCACGTATGTTACAATTTGCAGACACTAAGTAGAGATGATTTCTCGAAGTCACGTTATGTCGACATCTGATAGATCGCCATGAAATTTGCCATGTTACCAACAGTCGAAATCGACATAAAACGGCAAAATGCCTCGAGATAGCTATCTCGTGGCGCGCTTGTTAGCCCTGCTGGTAAGAAAAACGTATCTCGAATTCTCGCCACCGGCTATTGTCCACTCGAAGAGAGTGAAGGCTCGATTTTAATTTAATGACTGGTCAGTGGTCGGCCATTGAACAAAATATACAATAAAACAAAAAAGACGTGAGTGGATGAAGGGCGTAACTAACATTTTTGAGATTTTTGATTGGTGTATGGTGTATATAAACTATATTAGACCAAAAAACCCCGCAATTTAAGCTCAGTTTCAAAAATACCAGAAGATGAAGGACACAACTGCAACAAAAAAAGCAAAAGTGTCATGGAAGAAGGAGGTATGTGCCTTAACACCTTCTTCTATTTGAAATTGGTCAATTAAACGTATTTCTTCCATGGAAGAAGGGGTTATGTGCAGGAAAATTCACAGCCATGATGCTTTATTTGCTGTTCTTCTATGTATTCTACTAGACTGGGTGTATATAACAAAAAGTTAGTAACTATTCTGAAAAAAAATTGGTTGCCTGTAAAGTCGGTACACGGGCGAAAGTTTTACGTGACAACGACTTTGAGTGGTATGTCTGTCTCTCTCGCTCTTAGGCGGGCTAACCATGCCCGAGTGGAAGGGACGCGTGCCTCTCACTCGCTCTCATTGTGAGCGCATAACGTGAGCGGAGCGTAACGCAGTTTCTTGAAGTGTCACCCGGCAAACCAATTTATAAGACGTTGTCACGTCAAAATCACTGCTTGACTAAGAACAATGGGCAACTTTTTGTTACCGTTATACATGACAGTACAAAAAGGCGCACTATGGTGTACAGATTGATGTCAAAATATATTAGCTCATTATCTAGTTTTTATACCAGATTGGATCTTCTAATTTGAGACTATTATACAAACTCTATGGACGCCACCAGTGTGACAAAACGGCATCATACATACGTGACATGACGTGTTCACATTGTCAGTTTAAAGAACAATATTGACATTAGCTAACTCGCGCAAAACCGATTTTCCACACCGTTTTTTTGACGAATTTTCAAGACTTTCAACTGTGTGTGAATTTTCAAGCTGTGTCTATACAGTATAAGGTCTCAGCTTTTAATACTCTCCTTAAAACCGAATAGCCATTAGGCAACATTTTTACGTACCATGTTGTGCGAAATTCTCGCGGCGGTGGAAAAAAATTGTAAGTCCACGAATGATCAATCGTTGAAGATATGTCATGTTGCGCATCAGCAGCCAACATCGCGCAGGTGTTAACGAACTTCACGCATTGCATGTCAAATATAAAGAATCCAATCTGATTTCGCTCAGACTCCGTACTGACTTCATTCAGACTCCACCCCGACTCCCTCCAACTCCAACTACAAACCGACTCCACTCCGGCTCTAAGCCGACTCCACTCCGATTCACAACCGACTCCTGCAACTCTAAACCGACTTCACTCTAACTCCGAACCGACTACAAACCGAATCCACTCTGAGTCCTTCCCAACTCTACTCGGACTCACTCCAACTCCAAATCGACTCTACTCCGGCTCTAAACCGACTCCACTCCCACTCAAACACCAAACTCCCTCCAACTACATTCCAACTCCAACTCCAAACAGACTCAAGTGGACACCATTCCAACTCTAATCCGAGTCCACACAGGTTCCGAACCGACTTCGCTCCAACTCTTAGCCGACTCCCGCCGCTTCGAAATTCAGACGACTTCATACCAACTCCGCACCGACTTTATTCCAACTCCGAACCGACTTCAAACCGACTCCTAACCGAATTCACTTCGATTCCCTTCCTACTCCAAACCGACTCCACTCGGGCTCTAAACCGACTTCATTCGGGCTCTAAACCGACTCCGCTCCGGTTCCAAAGCGACTCCACTCCGACTCCACTCCAATTCCCTTCTACTCACTCCACTACCTGCAACTCCGATCCGACTCCAAACCAATTCCACTCCAAATTGAAATCGACTCCGCTCGGAAACCCTCCGAGTTGCTCCTTAACTTAACTGGCTAATTAAACCAGTTGGGTGTCGTGTGACATATATGTACGAAAAAAATTACTGTCGAAGTACTCACCAAGGAAAGGATGTCTGTTCCTGTTAAACCTGGTATTAAACGTTCTGTCGATCGGCATTAGAAACTCCGCGGCTGCTCATTTATGCTGTTTGTATCGCACTGGTGGATTGGACAGGGGTAATTTGATGAGATCTGTGATGAAAGGTGGCGCTTGCTCCCCGCCCGAAGTTAAATGTGGCGACGACCGAGTATATGGCGTACTCCACAGATCCTACACCCGACCGCACAGGTGCTGACTTGGCGTCAACGCATGCATTGCTGCTGTATGGGTCAAGCGGAGTGAGGTTTTTTTTTTACGTGCGGGAAGTCCCCACTGATACTTATGAAGGGGGAGGTTATGTTGGACTCGAACCGACTAAATCGCACGCCGTCTGTGGGTCGATGTGCTAGGCTAAAGTTGAGGTTGCCTCGCGACATATCCCTCGCACCCCGGCTGACCCAGGGCCATTCCTCTTAGTCTGGCCCTCTTCGGGAGGGGTGACCACGCGGTCTCCGACTCGCCCCCAGTATGGGGGGGCGCGCATCGTCCTACGATGCGCGCGCCGCCGTACTTCTGGTAGGGTGACGAGCGGCTCCACCCGTCACCCTCAGGCCCGCGCTCATGGGAGGCGGAGATCGGTCTGCACCAAGTTGCATTTGTGACCCCAAGAACCTGTCCGCTTACACGGCTACGAAGCATGGCCTTTTCTAGGGCAACACAAGCAGGAGCTGCGTGTTACGGAGATGAATATGCTGCGGTGGATGGATTGAGTACACCTAAGCATAGCGTGAGGAAGTCACGCATCCGGGGCAGCCTTGTCATGTTGATGTGTGAAGATTAAGTTGATAAAATTTCGCAATATATGCATTTTTTACATTATTTAATGTTACATACTCCCTTCTTCCAATCTCAATATTCGTAATTTCTATTACATTGTCAATGGATGAAAAATGTATATGCACAGTTTTTCAAATAAATAAATTTCCATCCACTTATTTGTATGTTTATGCATCTCTGTTAATAAATATGGACAATTACTATATTTTGACCCATAATATTACGATATAAATTATAAGAAAACATAATAATTGTAAATGAAATGTTCAAACTTTGAAGCCGATTATCTCGATATTTAGAAATTGTTAGTTACGTCCTTCATCCCCTCACCTCTTCAAATGTAATGTTAGAAAAGGTCGAAAAGGTGTGAAAAAATTAGGTTGGAATGGAATACTTCCCTACTGTTGGTCTGTTTATCACCTGCACTTTACCCTCCGTTACTTGTTTCAGTATCAAACTAAGTCGGCCATTCGTGAAATGGAATCCTATAGCCAGGCAGGCAAACACGCCGAAGAAATTTTAAAATCTGTGAAGACTGTAGTTGCCTTTGGCGGAGAGTCAATGGAGGTTAACAGGTAATTAGTGTTAGTTAAAAATGCCTGGTCAGAGAGCAAAACACGTGCCTCTGATAAATAAATTATTTCTTTAGAGTTCATAATTTCCAAAGGTTTGAAACGGCAAATTGCAATAGTACGGAATGCCCTCTTATTGTGGTTCACTAATGTCCTCTTTCGCTGTTGGTATTATGGATACTGACCAACAGATGATGTATTACTGCCTCAATTAGTTTTGGTTTCACATAATTTGTTAATGATACTGATTACCTACAACACTTAAACTGCAGAAATGATTGAACATTTCAATCATCCGTTCATTAGAATTCACTTAATATTGCATGATAAGAAAGCAGCACAGCTGACCAGAGTCTATCCTAAACAACTAATCTTAATTTTATTTAGCTTGTGATAATTGAAATGAATATAAAATTGAAATTTCAGATATAGTTCGCTGTTGCAACCTGCGGAACAATATGGACGCAAGCGCGGCATATTCGACGGCCTGGGCTCTGCCTTCAACTGGGTGTTGTTTTACGGCGTCGCTACAGTTGCCGTGAGTTACGGTGCTCGTCTCATTCTTCGGGATATTTACAAGCCTGCCGAAGAACAGCAATATGTTTTTGGAACTGTTTACAGCGTACGTGTGTTTACTGTATCTCAATCTTTCAAGTAATTCCCTCTAAGACACAAGTATGTGCATTCACCACTAAGAAAAACCTAGGTATTTCCGACTCCAAGACTCACCATCTCCGTGAGTATCGGAATCCTAGGTGTCGACATGTCCAGCGATGTCCAATACCGTAAATAGTTGGAGGACAAGGTGAAGCTGGCATCCAAAAAACTTGGAGTGGTTAACACGGCGAAGCAGTACTTCACAGACATAGACTTCTTGTGACTTATACGCAAGTCTGGCCTGACATGAAGTACTTACTGCTCTTTTTGCCGGGGCACCGAATTACCAGCTTAATCTTTTCATTTCGGTGCAAAGGCGGGCGCTAAGGATCATCGACAATCCCACACTCACTGGTGGTGTGGAACCACTCAGCCTCAGGAAAGACTTCGCATCGCTCTGTGCGTGTTCGCCTGTACACTGCTGTGTATTCAGATAAATTGTTCGATATGATGCCCACGGCTACCTTCTATCATCGTACCTCTCGAAACAGGCAGGGCATCACACATGCGATTTGAGAAAGTTTGTGTCCCCCGCACACTTAAGCTGTGGAATGAATTCCCTGCCGTGGTTTTCCCAAGCTATTACAACCAGGGAGCTCTTCAAGAATAGCAACGCGAGTGTGATGCCCCTGGTGTTGTACGTGTCCATAGGCCACAATCGGGGGCCTGAACGCACGCACTATTTTGCTTCTATCAATTTATGAATCCTAGAGGGTTCGTCAAGAATATATCAGAACTGCATCCATTTCATTTTGAAAATTATGGTTCCCGTAATTTATTGTTGCATAATATATAATTCCCGTAATTAATTGTTGAATAAAACATCTGAACTCAGTTTCAAATTAATAATAGATTTCATTGCAGATTTTAATAAACTTGTTCACGGCTACGCAAGTATTATCCATGTGCATACCGTACGCGGAATCCTTCGGTGCAGCGCGCGGAGCTGCCGCCAGTATATTTCAGTTAATCAACAGAATACCAGCCGTAGACAGCTGCAGTAAGGAAGGCCTCTCTCCACGAAGTGTTTTGGGCGAAATTACTTTAGAAAATGTCCACTTCAGCTACCCTTCACGTCCCAAAATCAAGGTATGGCAACACGAAATGTTTTGTTTTTTTTTTTTTCAAAACAATTCAGGCCATTTTTGACCCCCTATAACTTAGTTGTGGATATAACTAAAAGCCTGAACTTTCAGCAACCAATTACAAAGTTTTTTTTTTTTTATTAAAACCTTAAATATATTTCATATTGTGTGGTCATTATAAGATGTTGATAGTTACGTAACAACTTGAGACAGAAGGTCCCTTAAGCGGGGACTGAATAAATTCATAACCGACTTGATATTACATGGATCTCACAACTTTTCATGGTAGAACAACTGAGGCGAAAGTTGGTATTTTTGACAAGTATTGTTATTTTTATGACATTTTCTTAACTTACAACATTTTTCTCTCGAACAATATTACTTTATTTAATCTTAATCTTATAAATTTTGATCGCATGATTTTCCTTCAAACAGGTTTTGAATAACCTTTCAATTCATATCAAGCCTGGAGAATGTGTGGCGTTCGTGGGATCGTCTGGATGTGGCAAGACCACGCTACTACAGTTATTGCAAAGATTGTACGAACCCTCGTCAGGTTCAGTGAAACTGGATGGCCAAGACTTGAGATACCTTAATTTAAGTTGGCTGCGAAGATCACTTGGTGAGCTTTCATAGTAATGAACCTCGAGTTAATAATAGTTAAAAAGAAAAAGACATGTTATAAAGCTACGATTTGAAATTCTGTTGGCGTTGGCTCTCGGATAGCAAAAATTGTTTTTTAATATTTCACTCAAAAGCCACGCTACCAAACACAGTCAAAAATAAACAATTTGCTGGAGCCACAGCTAGAACACAAACATCGCGCATTCCCAGCTATTTGTATATTTCCAGGTGTGGTCGGTCAAGAGCCGGTGTTGTTCAGAGGGACAGTGTTTGAGAACATCGCGATAGGGTGTCCGCTGGCGACGCTGGACGAGGTGCACAGGGTTGCCAAGATGGCCAACGCGCATGACTTCATTCAAAACTTACCAAAGGTTTGTATAAAGCTTTTGTTTCTTTCTAAGTTGGAACTTCTGCTAGTTGATGGTCCAAGCTGGCTTTCCTCTCATGGTTGGGAGTCGACGTGGGTGTATATGTATACTTCGAGAAATATCGAAATATTCAAGCATCCCAACAACTTCAACCGAAAAAACGAGGGATTTCAGCTCCAAAAAGATTGGTACCCAGCACTGAGAGCCACTCGGTATCACAGTGCAAACGACCAATCAGGATCGAGTACGTCCGCGCCACAGCGCTCGACCAATCAGAATCGAGTGAGTCGATTCCCCGCTCCGACCGTGCCTACAAATACGCCCGTGATTTAAGACTTCGCATCAGTCGCAACTCAGCCGCCGGCGAGGCAAGGTCTCCGAAGTCGTCGTCGCCCGGCCCTGCGCCACTGAAGATGTCGACCGCAGTGATCGACGAAACGTCTGGAACGTATGTTTTGCGAAATGTGTAAGAGAAAAAATGCGAACTAACTAAACGTGCTAAGTGCTCCTTCTTTAGACTTTCCTACAGAGAAACCACGGAACTCTAAACGAAGGATATAAAATATTTGAGTTAGTCTCCAAGAGCCAGTCGATTTGACCTACAAGTGCTTATCTAAGCTACGACTCTAGGATTTTTTGGTAACACGAACAAGAAGGTATATTATTAGGAACCTCTGAAATCCATTCAACAGTGAGTTGTTCTGACACTGTTACTGCACACCCAGATATGCCACTTTCTAAACACATAACATAAACTCACGCCTGTATCCCCGAAGGGGTAGGCAGAGGTGCTAGCACCCACATTTCGCCAGTTTATGTTTAGGTCCCAATGTAATAGGTGGCGAGCCTTTTGCCATTAACCGGGCACTTATAAACCTGCGATAAATACACACATAACTTCGAAAAGCATCGAAAAGTCATTGGTGTGTGCCATGGTAAAACCTGGGATCGAACCCGAGACCTCTTCTCAGCAGGCCATTGCCCATACCACTAGGCTACCGCGGTTGTTCTAAAAACAATTAGCTTTATTTGTGCTTTGTTTGAAGAAGTCGAAGGTTATTGAAAAAATATTTGTTACAATTTAGGGCTATGACACAGTGATCGGCGAGCGCGGCGCGTCGCTGTCCGGCGGACAGAAGCAGCGCGTGGCGATAGCGCGCTCGCTGCTGCGCGACCCGGCGGTACTGCTGCTGGACGAGCCCACGTCCGCGCTCGACCCGCACGCGGAGCTGCAGGTGCAGGCGGCGCTCGACCGCGCCAGCGCCGGCCGGACCACTGTAGTGGTGTCACATAGGTTAGTAACTACAGTACAGTAAACAGCGCGTGGCAACAGCGCGCTGCTGCTGGACGAGCCCACGTCCGCGCTCGACCCGCACGCGGAGCTGCAGGTGCAGGCGGCGCTCGACCGCGCCAGCGCCGGCCGGACCACTGTAGTGGTGTCACATAGGTTAGTAACTACAGTACAGTAAACAGCGCGTGGCAACAGCGCGCTGCTGCTGGACGAGCCCACGTCCGCGCTCGACCCGCACGCGGAGCTGCAGGTGCAGGCGGCGCTCGACCGCGCCAGCGCCGGCCGGACCACTGTAGTGGTGTCACATAGGTTAGTAACTACAGTACAGTAAACAGCGCGTGGCAACAGCGCGCTGCTGCTGGACGAGCCCACGTCCGCGCTCGACCCGCACGCGGAGCTGCAGGTGCAGGCGGCGCTCGACCGCGCCAGCGCCGGCCGGACCACTGTAGTGGTGTCACATAGGTTAGTAACTACAGTACAGTAAACAGCGCGTGGCAACAGCGCGCTGCTGCTGGACGAGCCCACGTCCGCGCTCGACCCGCACGCGGAGCTGCAGGTGCAGGCGGCGCTCGACCGCGCCAGCGCCGGCCGGACCACTGTAGTGGTGTCACATAGGTTAGTAACTACAGTACAGTAAACAGCGCGTGGCAACAGCGCGCTGCTGCTGGACGAGCCCACGTCCGCGCTCGACCCGCACGCGGAGCTGCAGGTGCAGGCGGCGCTCGACCGCGCCAGCGCCGGCCGGACCACTGTAGTGGTGTCACATAGGTTAGTAACTACAGTACAGTAAACAGCGCGTGGCAACAGCGCGCTGCTGCTGGACGAGCCCACGTCCGCGCTCGACCCGCACGCGGAGCTGCAGGTGCAGGCGGCGCTCGACCGCGCCAGCGCCGGCCGGACCACTGTAGTGGTGTCACATAGGTTAGTAACTACAGTACAGTAAACAGCGCGTGGCAACAGCGCGCTGCTGCTGGACGAGCCCACGTCCGCGCTCGACCCGCACGCGGAGCTGCAGGTGCAGGCGGCGCTCGACCGCGCCAGCGCCGGCCGGACCACTGTAGTGGTGTCACATAGGTTAGTAACTACAGTACAGTAAACAGCGCGTGGCAACAGCGCGCTGCTGCTGGACGAGCCCACGTCCGCGCTCGACCCGCACGCGGAGCTGCAGGTGCAGGCGGCGCTCGACCGCGCCAGCGCCGGCCGGACCACTGTAGTGGTGTCACATAGGTTAGTAACTACAGTACAGTAAACAGCGCGTGGCAACAGCGCGCTGCTGCTGGACGAGCCCACGTCCGCGCTCGACCCGCACGCGGAGCTGCAGGTGCAGGCGGCGCTCGACCGCGCCAGCGCCGGCCGGACCACTGTAGTGGTGTCACATAGGTTAGTAACTACAGTACAGTAAACAGCGCGTGGCAACAGCGCGCTGCTGCTGGACGAGCCCACGTCCGCGCTCGACCCGCACGCGGAGCTGCAGGTGCAGGCGGCGCTCGACCGCGCCAGCGCCGGCCGGACCACTGTAGTGGTGTCACATAGGTTAGTAACTACAGTACAGTAAACAGCGCGTGGCAACAGCGCGCTGCTGCTGGACGAGCCCACGTCCGCGCTCGACCCGCACGTGGAGCTGCAGGTGCAGGCGGCGCTCGACTCGCGCGCGGACCCCACGGACCATCGTAGTAGTGTCACATAGATTAGCACAACCTGTTATGTAATCGCCATAAAGGGCTTTGGCAGTAACAGCCAAATCACGCTTGGCTATTTTTGTGAATCTAATCAATGAAATCCTTTGCAGGTTATCAACAATAGTCAATGCAAACCGTATCATTTGCATGGACAAAGGAGCTATAGTGGAGCAGGGCACGCACGAAGAGCTTATGGCAAAAAAAGGTTAGAAGTTATCCTATCCTAGTAATATTGCAAATGTGAAAGTTTGTAAAGATGTTTGGATGTCTTCATGATTGGATGTTTGTTATTCAATCACGCTCTTATTGCTGAACCAATCTGGCTGAAATTTGGCACAGGGATAGATTAAAGTATGGAATAAGGATTGGAGTGTACGTAACGGGACGCTATAAAAAGACTTAGAAAAATTTAGACAGAAATGGACTTGAAAATTTTCACGCAAAGAGATTCGCCTCATCATACCTTCGGGTCCAGTGGGATGTGTGAGTGTAGGGGTGGGGTACTACAAGGGTGCACTACACAGGTCATTGACCTTGACCTTGAGGTAATCGACCTTGCTACCGGAGTTCACGGGATCATGGGATGAAATTAAAAACGTTAACCTCAGGCAGAAACTGGAACTGGCCACATGAGTGAGCGAAGCGAGCTCGTGGACACCGCATTCCCTGACACGGATAGATTAGGTTAGAAGGGTAGGCAGAGGTATCAGTAAGATCTTCGTTGGTTCCCTTGTGATAATGCAAGAGGAAATATGGACATCACTCGACGGACTCTTTTCAACCTTTCACCCATTGTATATTTCCCCCTTTTTTTATACCACTGAGGTGGCAGACATGCAAACGTCCACGTGATGGAAAGCAGTTACCGTGGCCTATGGCCCTTTTACACTTTCACTCCTTCCAGATTTCCTCTTTAAGACCTTTCCACGTTTCCCTTTTTACCCTTTTTCACATTTCTTGTTTTTACCCTTGTCACATTTCCTCTTTTAACCCTTGCCATATTTTCACTTTTTCCCCTTTCCACATTTACCATTTTAACCCTTGCCACATTTCCCCTTTTTGCCCTTTCCATGTTTCACCTTTTTACCCTTTTACCCTTTCAACAATTCCGTCTTCACACCCGCTCATCTCTTCAACCAATCGCCCTTTTATAAAAAAATTCTAAGTCCTATTTTGGTTCAAAGTTGAAATATTTTTAAGTCATTTTCATAGCGCCCAAGCAAAGGGACTTACAAAAAGTTTAACCAAAAACCTGTGCTATACCTTTCTAACTAATCACTGATGAAGGTTAAGGTCACTCAGGTCAGGGTCACTAAGGTCACCGTTATCTAGGTCACAGGGGTCAAGGTCACGAAGGTCACCGGGGTTAAGGTCACTGGTGTTAAAGTCACAAATGTCACCGGGGTCAAGGTAACAAAGGACACTGGGTTCAAGGTCTAGATAATCGGGTCAAGGTTGTGATTCGAAATTCGAAACCCCAGCTTCATAGAACCCCGATGGCAAGGTCGGTGACCCCCAAGGTCAAGTTCAGTGACCTGGGTCATGTGCCCTTATGGTTCCCTACCCTTATACTCCCACATCCCACCGAATTCCGAAGGTATAATGAGGCGAAGTTCTTTAGTCGAAATTCTTCCGAGTCATTTTTTCTTAGCGCCCCGACACGTATCCACTGACCGCGTAATTGAGCAACGTCCTAACGAGCATTTGTCCGATTACAGGTTTTTATCATAAACTTCAGACAATTAGCGAACACAGTGAAAGAAAGATAGATATACCTGAAGAAATTGCGCCATCGCTAGAGGAAGCACATGAAGAACTAGCTAGCACAGCGGCAGAACTTATTATGAGTAAGTAACCCACCGCAGGTATTAACCGTAACAACACTGATGCTTATAGAATATTTGAAATAACAACCTTTATATCAAAATTAACGTATACCGTAAAAGTTTTATTTTTTTCTTTTTAGCGCATTTCAATAAAAGCTTGTTTTTAAAAAGGTTTTTTTACCTTAATTTTATTTTATACTTTTTAGTTTTCACCTGATAACTTCCTAAGTCTGTTCATCTATTCAACGCATCATTATTTAACTATGCATTATCATTCAAACTGAACGTGTATAAAAAATTTCAACTAAATTAATTAAAGATATCTGTTTAAAAATTGATATTTGAGTTTTAATAGTCTGCCATATTGGATTAAGAGTGACGTCACATTCTTTTTCGAGTTATTCTCAGCAAGCCCTTTCATTTGATACCCATATTGTAGGAACGAATAAAAGAAAATTATTCGCCATCTTGGGTGTTCCGCCATCTTGGATTTAGAATGACGTCACACAATTAACTATGCATTGTCATCCAAACTGACCGTGTATAAAAAATTTCAACTAAATTGGATAAAGATATCTGTTTCAAAATTAATATTTGAGTTTTAATAGCCATATTGGATTAAGAGTGACGTCACATTCTATTTCGAGTTAGTCTTAGCAAGCCCTTTAATTTGATACCCATATTGTAGGAATGCATTAAAAATGATTGGTCCGCCTTTTTGGATAGGACGCCATGTTGAATTTAGAATGACGTCACACAGTTAACTATGCATTGTCATCCAAACTGAACGTGTATGCAAAATTTCAGCTCAATCGGTTAAAAATATATGTTTCAAAATTGATTTTCAAGTTTTAGAAGCCCGCCATATCGGATTAAGAGTTACGTCACATTTTTTTCGAGTTACTCTCAGCAAGCCCTTTAATTTGATACCCAAATTGTAGGAATGCATTAAAAATGACAGGTCCGCCATTTTGGGTATGCCACCATGTTAGATTTAGAATGACGTCACACTGTTAATCATGCATTGTCATCCGAACTGAACGTGCATACCAAACTTCAGCTCAATCGGTTGAGGGCAAGTGCCTTAAAATTGATTTGTAAGATCCCACCCGAACAAACATACATTACAAGTTAAATAAAAGCTTGTAAAAATTATCGCATATTGTCGTTTCGTTCTATAGATAGGCGAAAATCGGTTTCCTCAAGAATGTCGGTGAGGTCGGGCTCCCGCGGCGTCGCGCTCTGCGCAGCCCCGGACGAGGAGCACGACGACGAAGTGAGTCATACAAACAACACTCAACAGAAATTCTAACTTTTACATTTTCACAGTTACTTTCTTTATAGCGATTATTCAGCTATCAAGAGGGTTCAGAGACGTGAGTTTTATTTTATTAAAACAATTGGAACCCCACAAATTATACTTATTAGTAGTCTAATTACCGAACAAGGTGAGTTGTCCATGTGAAGTATCCGAACCGATTAATTCTGACCACTCCGCTAATTTAAAGAAGAGCTACGAGTATCTTTCATCTTGACCAGACAATAATTTATGTCCAAAAAGTTAAAATAAATCTTCAATAACCATAGATCGCCGTTGGTAGTAGGTACTAGTAATATATCTCTTAATTGTACCTACAGCAAGGGTAAAGCAAGTATGTTATGAGTAATTCATTATGGGTTCTCTATTTTTATTCCTAAAATTTTATGTCATAATTTAACATTGTTATGTTACGTGTCATAACATTATTTACGCATAATACTCATTTGCCATAACTTTTTAAGACAAGAACTATTATGACAAAAGATGGAATCCCTTCATTATGTGGGTAGATGTCAGTGGGTATTCAATTAAAACACAGACGTGACTTCTCTATAATGAATCATAGCAGAGAACCTAAACACAATTGTTTCCATTTGAACGTTATTCTACTTTGAGCGCCTTCGTTATTATTTATTCCGTATTTACTCTGTATTACATACGACTAATTATTCAATATTTCTTATATAGGATGCTGGCGAAGTGTCCGGATGGCAGATATTGAAACTGAATGCCCCTGAGTGGGTGTACATCACCGTAGGCTCCATAGCAGCCTTCACTCACGGGTCTTGTCTCTCAGTATTAGGCGTATTTTTTGGTTACATTAGTGCGGTGAGTTAACTTTTTGCATGTTTTGAACTTAAAATAAGATCATAGAATGATAACTATGAAAGACAATCGGAGAGTAATGATGAACAGCATTTTTTGTTTACTTATCCATTGGTACTTTGTGGAATTTGTAGCAATGTCATATCAGTTATTATTATGAGAACACAAATATATCAAACACTATTCGCGGCCTATAAACAACATAATTTGTTTATTAGGGTCATTGGGTACCCTAGAATACCTAGTAGAATACCTAGTGGATCATCTAGTATATACACCGTTTGAAGAGTTCAAAGTAGTTTATTCAAATACCACGCCATGGTATTAAGTATAAATTGTTATGAATGATTTTGAAAAAAACAATTATTAAAATATAGCGTAGTATGTGTTTATGAAGAAACGAATCAAGCAAAATTAAAGCATTGTAAGAGTAATTATTGTAAACCAGATTAACAAAAAACATATGACAAACGATCATTTTACAAACAACGTTTGAAAAACTAATCATTTGACAAACTATCATATTACTCTAAAATTTTATATTAAATTGTCTGAATAAAGTCAGCTATCAAACTGTCAGACAAGCAAACATAAACCACGCGTGTAGCATGCAGCAAATATACAGCAAGCATCAAGCATGGTTTCTGTCACAGCTCCGGCGCCGCAGATGGTCACCCCATTGCGCCTGTGCGGGCTTAAATAACACTTTAGGGGTAGGGCAAACAAGACTACGTGAACTGTTACAAGTTTTGACTGCTCAAGACAATAATTTAAGGGTGAAACTTGTTTCGTTAACTAACATGTTTAAAAAATAATTAATTTGTGAAATGATGTTAAGGCATAATAATTTTTTTCCAAGTAATTTTTTTTCTGATGAATAGTTTATTAAACAATAGTATGTAAAATGATACCAAGTATAATCTTGTCAAACGTTGATTTTTAAATAAAAATTTGTACTTTGGTTTTTTGTTAAATGATTGGGTACCGTTATTATTACGATGAGTTGTTGGACGAGCATACTCGTTTGCATTGCGGATTGACCTCTCTGCTACAGACTTATCTCTACTATAAGCACGCCCTTTTAAAAGAAATGCTTCTACTTACCAAGCATTGAAACCCAACGTGCGTACACATAATGATTTAAAAACATTCTCGTCCATTAGTTTGGGCCTGAATCACGATTGGTTAAAATTGTGCTTCACGCTATGGTTTCCTTACCGACAATTGTGTAATTGCGAACGAAATTCAGAAAACTTAGTAGGATTGTATTAACTATTTATTATCTACTAGCTGTCGCCCGCGGCTCCGCCCGCGTGGATGTCGGTTATCGCGAATCGGACTATAATTTGAGATTTAAACTATCCTATCTCTCAAGTTGGATCGAACTGCACATGGTGTGCGAATTTTATTATAATCGGTTAAGTGGTTTAGGAGTCCATTGAGGACAAACATTGTGACACGAGATTTATATATATTAAGATTGATTATATACATAATCTAGTGATTAAATACAGTAATATTTAAACTGTTCTCAGATATTTGTTCTGGACGACCACGCACAGATTCTATATCTTGCTGATATATATGCGGGCCTGTTCCTGGTCATAGCGGGCCTGGCTGGAGGGTGCATGTGGCTGCAGAGCTTCACATTCACGATGGCTGGCCTGAAGATGACCTCACGATTGCGGATACAGTATTTTACAGCTCTACTGAGACAGGTAATATTTGTGCACACGTCAATATAGAACCACCACTTATCATACAGTGCTACGACATAGGGTCGTAGCCCTATGTCGTAGAGCTGGGGCGCGAGGTGGTTTCATTCTGGTTTAAACACTGAATGGAATATGAATTATGTGCTAATTTACATTAGATTAACGGTTTTAACTAATTTGTTATTTACCCATAGGAAATTGGCTTCTACGACAAACAGAGCAACACGGTGGGGGCGCTGTGCTCGCGGCTGAGCGGCGACACGGCCGCCGTGCAGAACGCCACGGGGCACAAGGTCGGCCTCATCCTGCAAGGGGTCAGCTCCGTGCTCGTCGCGGTCGGCATTGGTTTATTCTTCGACTGGAGGTTGACTCTGGCTGTGGCTGCGCTCTTGCCTCTGGTGAGTCAAGTTTGTGTATATGTTATGCTGTGATCATTGCTAATCCTGGCATCGCACAATCACTACAACGAAATTAATAATGTCACCTTTTGTCGGTAATAATTTCTACTCTATATTTTGTGATCCACTTAGTTACGGGGTAGCGTTTGACTTGATTGTTCAGTACATTGGCAGCAAACAAATTAATCGTTCTAGGAACGAAATTGGGAACGGAGCTTTTACCTCTTTTCATTGTTTACCGGTAAGGTTCAGAGCGCAGCTCCATAAAACCATCATTATGCCAGCCTGCTTACGCGGCTTTGCAGCGTGCTCGCTACTAGTGCGACACTGGCAGGAACTGGGCTGGGGGTCGTGGAGATGATCATTTTGCATTGTCTGGACGAAGTGCGCATCTTATTTTGCGTTGCCTGCCAGGGATGCCCAAGTCGTGTGAAATGGGGCTCGAAAGTAATTGGGCCACAAAGCAAAAATGCTGATAATATTGTTCAAGTGCAGTACTAACAGTTCGAATACTACTCACGTACACTTACAGTAAAATCATTACAAGTACAAAAAATCAAATCTAAATCAACTACATAATTTGGGCCGTGAAATGAGAAATCAGTCAGTTCAATTTTTTTCTACTATTTATCAGATGCTGGGCAGTACATGGCTAGAGAATCGAGTTGCTCGAAAATCGCAAAATGATGAACGAAAAGCCATGGAAGCCGCCATCAGCGTGGCGACCGAGGCGATCATCAGCGTCAAAACTGTTCAAAGTCTAGGTAAGCGCAGGTTTTATACTTTCTCGGCGATCACAAATAATAATAGGATGGTACGGTTGAAATCTGTCGGGCATGTCACCGTCCCGGAGAATCCCTCAGGCTCATATAAATAATCTCTGGTTTTTCTCGTCTAGCCAACGGGAAGTATTTGCATAGACACAACCAAGTAGCCCGGATTGTCCATCGGCAACTTGCTCTTAAATATAAGAAATAATAATAATATAATGAAAAAGATTCGGAGGTGCCGTATTACAGGTATGTGCCCGACCCAGTTCTTGACGATGGTCGTGTCACATTGTACTGGGCTCGATCTATCATCACTGACTGGACTATTGTAGCCAATTAGCCTGATACAGTGGTGATATATCGATTATAGCGCCGCGCAATAAATATCGATGTCACCATTCCGCATGACGTGAATCTCGTGAAAGCCGAAAAAGACAAGCAAATAAAATATTTGGACTTGGCTCACGAGGTGTGTGCCAACCTTGGAGTGTGGATTCGGCGATTATTGTTCCGATAGTCGTGTCGGTTCACGGACTGATTGCCAAGAGCCTTGACGAACATCTCCAGAGGCTCGCGTTAGACAGTTGGGTCAAGGGCCTGATACAGATGGCGGTACTCCTCGACACGGCACTCATCGTGAGGAGGTTCCTTTCCCTGGAGCCCTAGCCACCGGTAGCTTGGTCCCTATACCCGAAGCCGGTGGAGCACTATTTTTTATATTTTTAAATAGATATTTTTTTAGTATATATTTAAAAATGATAATTATAAGTAGTTTAAAATAAATAAAGAGGAATTATATCTAGTATTTATTTTTACTAGTTTGTGAAAATTTCCCTTTATTTTTCGAAAATTTACTTTCACATTATTATCATAGTTATTGTTAATGTCGCAGGCATAGAGAATTGTTTTCTGGATAAAGTCACCAAGTCGTTAGGAGAAGCCCGCTCTGCAATAAGCGCAATTTCGTACTGGCGAGGTCTGGTCATAGGCTTTGGGCTCTACCTGCCGCAGGCATGCTGCTGTTTCTGCTTCTGCTACGGCACCACCTTGGTGGCGGCCGGGTCGCTGGACTACAGCGTCATAATACTGTGAGTACGGGTATGCAGGTTGTACAGAATGTATGAAAGCACAGTGCGCACTCAATATGAATTGTAACTACCTTGTAACATTCGTCAGGGTCACTGAATCTGTGGTGTTCGGAGCCTACATGTTGGGGCAGGCATTGACGTACTCGTCGAGCTTTAATAAAATCAACAGTTCTACCGCGAGAATATTATCAGTGATCAACAGGCAGCCCTTGGTTCAGACGCACACTGATGCCCTGGAGGACAAGAATTGGGTAAGTACCTACGTTTTAGGGCCTTTGCTATTTTTATTATACATTAATGACTTCAACAAAATACTTAGACATAATTCAATTTTATTTGCTGACGACACAACCGGAAGACGGCAAACATGGATAAGACAAAAATGCTTCAATTCCAGACATATAATAGTAAGGTTACATCTCTCACAATACAAAATAATATGTAGTTCTAGTATAGTACCAGTAAATTCATATCTATTCCTGGGTATCACTCTGGACAAATATTTTAACTGAAAAGAACATACGGGAAATATATGTGTTAAACTTGACAGGTTTGTATTCGCATTGAGAAAACTGAGATGGAGTGTGAACAGAGAAACAGCCCTCACTGCTTATAATGGATACGTAGCATCGGTTCTACGATATAGTATAGTCCTATGGGGGAACTCAGTCGAAACACAGAATGTTTTCATCATACAAAAAAAATGTTTACGTGCATTATATGGAGCAGAATACCTAACTCCCTGCAAACCCTTGTTTCAAAAACTACAAATACTTCCATTGCCATGCCTTTACATATTTGAGCTGTGTATGACACAGAATTACAAAAACAAAATAGTAGAGATCCAATTAAACTACTAGTTCCACAACAGAGATTACAAGTCTATTCAAGGAATGTGTATTGTATGGCAATAAAAATTTTACAACAAACTGCCACGCAATATTAGAGCTTTAACTCTCACAAAATTTAAAAGACAGTTATTCGAATTCTTACTGGACAAATGTTTTTATTCAATCAATGAATTTCTTGAATTTAAGTTTTAGGATTTAAGTATACATAACAAATAGAAGTTACAAGAAAAAAATCTTTTTTATGTGACATGGTATTATCGTATTTCATTCTTCCTGTAATTTGAGCTCTGACAATTTAACCCCTTATTTATTCATGTTGTAATTTAATTTATTGACTACTTACAATTAATTATATCCAAATATTATTATTAATGATATCAAATAATAGTTTGCGTATATTATATAACAACAATTTTTATCATTATTTAATTGTCATCATCATTATTATCGTTCTACAACTTGAAAGCATGTCATTTGGTAATGGCACAGTGGTCCATCGACGTCGCCGCTGTCGCCGATCCATACACTCACCGGCCCCTCGGGCCCGCCTGGGTGGTCGGACCTGGATGGGTCGGCGGCACTGGTGCATAACGCCGCTGCGGGTGTCCCTCCCCTTGTCGTGATCGCAAGGGAGCATGGCATCGTAGCGGCGCGTGTGGGGGAGATTGCGGTCGTGGCCGTTTATTTCACGCCGAGATCACACCGACTCATAGGGCAGTATCGGCGGTCGCTGGAGCGGCTGACCGACGTCGTCAATGCCTGCACGCCTCGTCCGGTTCTTGTGCTCGGGGACTTCAACGCCTGGTCTCAGGCCTGGGGTTCCCGGCGCACAAACGCGCGGGGCAGGGCTCTGGAGAGCTGGGCCGATTCTCTCGGCTTAGTTCTCCAGAATCGCGGGGCCGAAGCCACGTATATGGCTACGTTTGTGGCGGGGGAGCGCAGTTCGATCGTAGATCTTTCGTTCGCGAGCGCTTCCCTGTCACTCCGCGTGCGGGGCTGGCGTGTCGCCGCGGAGATGGAGACACTGTCGGATCACCGATACGTTCGGTTTGATGTCTCCCCTCCCCCGAGGGATGCGCCAGTCATTTCGGCCCAACGCGAGCCGCGCTGGGTGTTGGGGCGATTGAATCGGGAGGACCTCCTGGAGGCCGCCATCATACAGGCCTGGGCCATTGCGCCGGACAGGCCTGTCGACATAGACGATGAAGCGGCGTGGTTCCGGGAGGTCATGACACGGGTCTGCGATGCGAGTATGCCTAGGGCTCCAGCCTATAATCCGAGGCGTCGGGTCTACTGGTGGAATGCGGAGATCGCGAGGCTGCGTATGGCCTGCGTGATCACGCACCGCCGGTGGGCCCGATTCCGTAGGAGGCGTACTCGTCCCGCAGACTCGGAGCCCCGATTGGCGGAGCTTCATGAGGGATACAGGGAGGCCCGGAATGCCCTCCGAGCGGAGATCAAGCGGTCAAAGGCCGCTTGTTACCGGGAGCTCCTGGAGACGCTGGAGCGGGACCCATGGGGGCGGCCATACCTTATGGTAAGAGAAAAGCTGCGCCCCCGGGCCCCTCCGCTGACCCAGGTGCTCGAGCCGGCTCTGCTCGGAGGAGTGGTGGAATCCCTGTTCCCGGCGCGGCAACGGAACATGTTCCGCCGCAGATGGCTCCGCCGCCTCGGTCGCCTACGGCGCCCAGTGTGGTGATTGACGACGACGTGCCCGAGGTCACTTGGGTAGAACTAGAGCTGGCGGTGCGAAGGCTGAGGGCCAAGAAAAGCACCGCCCCGGGACCCGACGGCATTCCAGGCCGTGCGTGGGTCCTAGCTCTAGGGGAAGACGGCCTCGAACCCCGACTGAGAGGGTTCCTCAGCGCATGTTTGGAGCGGGGCCAGTTTCCGAAGATGTGGAGGACGGGGAAACTGGTCCTCAACCGCAAGCAGGGACGCCCGGCGGACGAGCCGTCCGGGTACCGGCCCATAGTGCTGCTCAACGAGGTGGGCAAACTCTTTGAAAGAGTTATTGCCAAGCGCCTCGTCGAGCATCTCTCTAGAGTGGGGCCGGACCTGGCGAACACCCAGTTTGGGTTCCGCCGGTGGCGTTCCACTGTGGATGCCATCATGCGTGTGAGGACTCTGGCGGGGGATGCGGTTGCCCGGGGCGAGGTGATGTTGGCGGTGTCCTTGGACATCTCCAACGCCTTCAACACCTTGCCCTGGAGTTGCATCAGGGAGGCACTCGTGTACCACGATGTGCCTCTCTACCTCCGCCGCATAGTCGGGGCGTACCTGACGGAGAGAGCCGTCATCTACCCAAGTTCGACGGGAGTCGGTAGGCGTGAGATGTCGTGCGGTGTTCCGCAGGGGCCGGTCCTGGAGCCGCTCCTGTGGAACATCGGTTACGACTGGGTGCTTCGCGGTGACTTCGCGTACGGGGCCACCGTCACGTGTTACGCGGATGACACGCTAGTGACGGTGAGCGGGGCTACGCACCGCGAAGCGACCCTGAGGGCCACGACCGCGGTTGCTCAGGTCGTCGACAGGATCCGGCGGCTGGGTCTCGAGGTGGCTCTGCACAAGTCCGAGGCCATGTTCTTTCATGGCCCTCGGCGCAGGCCAGGCCCGGGAGCCAGCCTAACAGTGGGAGGTACTCCCATCGACATCAAGCCCCGGTTGAAATACCTGGGGCTCGTGCTTGATGGTCGATGGGACTTCGGACAGCATTTCCGAAGTCTGCGCCCCAACTTGGTGCTCACGGCGAATGCCTTGGGCCGGTTGTTGCCCAACTTGAAGGGCCCAGAGTCCTCCTGCAGGAGACTCTACGCGGGTGTCGTGCGGTCCATGGCCCTATACGGGTGCCCCGTGTGGGCGGACACCCTGGAGGCCAGATTCCTGCTTCTGCTCCGTACAGCGCAGAGCACGATGGCCTCCAGGGCCATCAGGGGATACCGCACGATATCCTTCGAAGCGGCGAGCCTCCTGGCCGGATCGCCACCGTGGATCCTGGAAGCGAGGGCCCTTTCGGCACTATATCAGTTCCGAAAGGAGGCGCGGGAGCGGGGATTTGATCCCGAGCCCGAAGATATTCGGGCCGAGAAATCCCGGCTCCACCAGGTCATGGTGGCCGAGTGGGAGCGACGACTTGGGCAAACACGCGCAGGGCACGCCGTCATTGCGGCGGTAAGGCCCATCATGGGGGAGTGGCTAGAGAGGCAACACGGTAGCCTCTCGTACCGTCAGACGCAGATTATCACCGGGCACGGTAGCTTCGGGCGGTATCTGCATCTGATGGGTATTGAGCCAACGCCCGAGTGCCATCACTGCGACGCGAGCGTGGACTCGGGGCTGCACACGCTCACCGAGTGCCCGGCGTTTGAGACGCCGAGGCGGGAGCTTGTGGTGGCCCTGGGGGTGAGAGTGCTCACGCTCTCCACCCTGCTCGCGGCTATGGTCCGCTGCGCGGATGCGTGGGCGGCCAGCGCCTCCTTCTGCGAGCAGGTCATGCTCGCGAAGGAGACAGCAGAGCGGGCGCGGCGCGATGAGCGAGAGAGGCTCGCTGACATCGCTGCACGCGCCCGAAGGCGGCTCGGGCGTCGGAGGGCGCAAACTGACCACCGCCCCCCATGAGCGCGGGCCTGAGGGTGACGGGTGGAGCCGCCCGTCATCCTAGCAGAAGCAGGCCACGGCGGCGGCGCGCATCGTAGGACGATGCGCGCCTCCCCACACCGGGGTTGAGTCGGGGACCGCGTGGTCCCCCCCTTCCCGAGGAGGGCCAGACCGAGAGGGATGGCCCTGGGTCAGCCGGGGTGCGAGGGATATGTCGCATGACAACCTCACCTTCGGCCTAGCACTACGACCCAGAGACGGCGTGCGGTTTAGTCGGTTCGAGTCCGACATAACCTCCCCCTCCGGCTCCGGAGGGGTGGGTATCCGTGGGGATTTCCCGCACGTAAAAAAAAAAAGGTATGTATTTCTAAATCGAATTACGGTAGAATATGTGAAACCTATAATTTTAAAAATACGTGTATGTACCATATTCTGAGAAATAAATGATTCTATTCTATTCTACGATCAGACCGTGGAGGTACTGGAGTGGTTGGAGCGTTCGAGATACTTACAACGTTTTGAACGTTTTTGTTTTAATTCTCAGCCAGCGACTGGAAATTTCAGCTTAGATGACGTGAAATTCACATACCCAACTCGGAAGAAGGAAGTCTTAAGAGGGATAGACCTCAACGTGGAAGCTGGGCAGACGGTGGCGCTGGTGGGGCCGTCCGGGTGCGGCAAGTCCACCATATTGCAGCTGATGCAGAGATTCTACGACCCCGACTCTGGGACCATTGTGAGTCAAAGTCAATTTTATGGTTACCTATCTTAATCCCGAATTTTAATATTCCGAATATCATAATCCCGAAAACGTTTGGCCATTTTTTCACAATCCCGTTTTTTCAAATTCCGAAGTTTTATTTGCCATATAATCGCAACTCCGAATTTCATTTGCCCATTTATTCATTTGTACGACGTTTTATAATCCAGATGAACGATTTCCAGACACACGAAATCTAAATACACAAAATCCAGATGACCGTAATCCATATACACGAAACCCGAATATTTAAAACACAAATTTTAGAAATGTAGTTAATTGATATTCAGACAAACAATATCCAGATTTTTAAACCTAAAACTAAACCTCATATGGCGTCTACTAACTAAGCTCGACAGAGCCCCGCTCCGCGGGGCTCCTACTTCTAGGTGGTTTAAAAAATAATAACCTAACCTATCCGAGTCGGATTGCACTGAGTCGGGGTGTTAACGATAATTAATTTCGAAGAATTAAGCGATTATAATAGAATCTGATATAGAAAAAATGATACTAGGTGAACCACAAGTGAAAAAGAATGGAGGAAAAAGTATATACAAAAGGAGGAAAAACTGCAGAAACTTATAAAAATTAAAGAAAATTTAGGTGAAATTAAATATATAAAAAAAAATCTGAATTAAAGTAAATTTCTAAATTACTTACTGTACCTAATAAATGAATCGTACAAATTTAGTGAGTTTTACTATACCTGTATATAGTTTAGCTGGAACACGATTGTATGGGAACCAAATAAAAAGATTATGAAAATTTGGTAATAGTTTATTTGGAAAATGGTACGATGGGAAACAAAAAAAAATATTAGGGGTTAAAGTATGCAATTGCCGATTTGTACTGACAAATTGAAATTCGTTTTTTTTTTTTAATTCAACGTATTTATTTAATCAAAATAATTACCATTATTATCTATACATTGCTGCCATCTAGTAGGAAGGTCATTTATGCCTTTGCGATAGAACTCTGGTGATCTAGATTCGACAAACTGTGTGAAAGCATTTTGTACTGCCTCCTGAGAAGAAAACTTTTTATCACATAGAAAATTGTCCAAATCACGAAAAAAATGGTAGTCTGTTGGAGCAAGGTCTGGCGAATACGGAGGGTGACGGATAGTTTCTAATTGCAGTTCCTGTAGAGTTAAAACGGTTTCTCGTGCTGTATGAGGTCTCGCGTTATCATGGAGCAATAATGGTGAAGATCGATTCATGAGTCGGGGCTGTTTCACTGCTAGTTTTGCTATCATTGTTCGGAGTTCGGCACAGTAGACATCTGCCGTTATTGCTTGACCAGATCGTAGAAAGCTATAGTGAATAACACCATGCTGAGACCACCAAACAGTTACCATTACCTTTTTATTGGTAAGCTTTGCTTTAGGACACTGTTGTGGCGTTTCACCTGGGGTCAGCCATTGCATTTTTCGCTTACGGTTATCGTAAAGAATCCACTTTTCATCACATGTCACAATTCGATCCAATATTCCTTCATTTCTGTATCGATTCAACAAGGCAACACAAGTTTCAACATGCATTTCTTTCTGCAGATCAGTCAAATCATGAGGTACCCATTTTTCACATTTTTTTATTTTATTGATTTGACGCAAATGAGTCAATGTTGTTGGTAAGGTAACGTTAAACCATGCAGCTAATTCCTGGGTAGTTTGGCTCGGAACGGCTTCCACCATGTCTTTCAATTCATTGTTATTCACCTGTGTGGACGGCCTTCCTCGTGGTTCGTTCTTCAAATCAAAGTTTCCATCACGAAAGCGTTTAAACCAAAATCGCACGGTGCGTTCATTAGCAGTCCCCTCTCCAAACGCAACATTGATATTGCGAGCTGTTTCTGCCGCGTTAGTTCCGCGTCGGAACTCGTATTCAAAAATCACTCGAATTTTCGAAGTATCCATCTTTCTTGTCTAAGCTGAATAAAAAAAACAACTGAAAGTCGATAATCGAATGTTGCACATTTTTAAATGAAGAACTACATAGGTACCATGTGGAAAAAGTTTCACTCAAAAATCTCAAACCATGAAGGTTCTATGTCAATTCGAAGTACCTATTACAATGAAACGGCAATTGCATACTTTAACCCCTATTATTCTGAGAATCTGGATTATGACAATATGGGAAACAAAAAAATACTATTTGAAAATTTGGTTTTAGTGCACCTGGAAATCGATTCATCTGGGAAATGAGAAATGGAATTATAGAAAGTTGTCATTCATTACATCTGTCTTTAAAAAGTTCTACCAACCGTTTTCGGGGTTTTAAGATTCGGGTAACAGAAATTCGATATTTCAATAGGTTACCCAATTTTATTTATAACCTTATATTGTAAACATATCATTTCTTCTAGAACGCGCCTTTTTGGTTTGTCCACTTTTCTACGATAGTAGATCAAATTCAGTTCAATATTCCTTGAAACTAAAACAATGATTGTAAACAAGTGAATGCTTCACCCCCGTGAAATTTTTGTTGCATTCTCACTACCCGTGGGATCTATATCTATAACAGGAATAAAAAGTGTGTCGCCGAATAAAAAGCCTATGATGTGTTATTCATGACAATAGCCGCCTTTACTTGGTCACGGTATCACGCGTTTTTAAGCGTCCAGGATTGCGCGGCGGATTTCTCATAATCGTGCGCGATTATCTAGTGAAGTTCAAAGTTCACAAAATGGATGCGATTGCGCGCGCATCAAAGTTCAGCCCCTCTAGACAAGTGGCAATTCGTTATCCGGCGTTTGGTGGAATAGAATGGCGAATGTAAGTTCTTAACGTCGCTCGTAGCTCATAGCAATTATATCTGAGAAGATATTAAAATAGTGAAATCCCCTCTAACGGGTATTTGAGTGGTAATGCCACGCTATGTAAGGCTGTGAATGTCTAGCTTACTTACAGTTAAATATATAATACGCTTATAAAGGGATTTTTTTTTAAATAAATTGTAACTGTAATATGGGTATCCAGTTATAGGGCTTCTCACGAGGATTTCATGACCTTATTTTGATTTTAAAAATGAAATTTTTATGTATAGAATTTAGGTGCGGATTGTGGTTTGTGAACTTAAAAAACGTTTCTTCATAATTAGTAGACGTTTTAATTAATAAATAACTATTACCTGCTATTACCTATTTCAAAAAGAGAAAACGCGTTATGAATTATTTTCGCAATAGTGGGAAAACAAATTTTCCTATCGATTTGCCATAGACTATAAGAGGTTACTGTTTCATTCGCAGCGGACTAAATGGGGAATTTAAACTTTAACTTTTAATTTCTCTGTAGTCAAAGAAAATAAAAGTTATTAGTTAATTGAGTGAAATTTGCGTGTAATAAACACATTCAAGTTGAAATTTTCTATTTAAATACGTCGTTGTATGATATGAGCAAATAATAAGTATATTAATTTATTTGTACTATTGAAAACGACCTTCTTTTGTGAAAGAAGAAAAAGCAACTGATCCAATAAATTTAAAACAAAGAATCTATAACTCATTTGTGAATTATAACAATCAAAAAGCCACAGTTATCGTACCCTATAATACCATCCCATACCTTTCAATATGAGTTTTAACTGATAAAAAGTTAACTATCCTGAATATACGATATAGTACATTACTGCCGCGGCCACCAAGTGTAGTGTTGCCGGACGATCGTGAAGTATGCGGGCCGAGGCGCAGCCGAGGCACGCATTACGGAGTCCGACAACACTCAGCTGTGGCCCAGGCTTGTATAGTGCTATTCTCAAACAATGCTCGGAAATTAAAACTAAGTATCTAGGCAGAATTTTTTAGTTTTTATTTTTTAATTTTTTTATAATATGGCGTTTCTTAAGTTTCCGCCAACAACTCAGTAGTTATTACGATTTTAACCAATATGGATTTAAAGAAAAGGGTTAAAAAAATTTAGTTACCTACTTTTCAAAATCAATGACATATCAATGAAGAACAACGAACAACAGTAATTTTTCACGCGGCGAAATGTTCATTTGTTTTTTATTTTTCTTAATAAACAGCATTCTATTTGCAAGCCAGTTCTAAATTTAAATAACGCCTTGGATAAGTTACCTCCTTGGTTGCCATGGTTCGGAGTAAAAATTGGTTCCATTTTTAAATTACACGACAGATATGAGTTTACATAGTAATTTATTTGGCCGCTAAAACACGACAGATATGGATTTTCATACAACTTTTGCCGGCCGCTGCTCGCATGTACAGCAATTTCGATTTATCTCGAAGAAGGTTGTCAAAATAATGTTCACATTTCCAAGCATGTTTGAGAAAATGTTCTATTTGACCCCACAGGCTATGGACGGCTGGGACAGTCGGTGCGCGCTGAGCGTGGCGCGGCTGCGCGGCGCGCTGGGCGTGGTGCAGCAGGAGCCCACGCTGTTCGACCGCTCGCTGGCCGACAACGTGGCGTACGGCGACACCCGCCGGCGCGTGCCCATGAGCGAGATCGTCGCCGCCTGCCAGACCGCCAACATACACGCGTTCATCGCGTCTCTACCCAACGTACGTACTGTACACCACAACCGAGCGCTGGCGGGCGCCCGAAGCAGCGCTCCTGACTGTACTGCTGTACGTTCGCAGGGCTACGCCACGCGCCTGGGCGCGGGCGGCGCGCAGCTGTCGGGCGGCCAGAAGCAGCGCGTGTGCATCGCGCGCGCGCTGGTGCGCGCCCCGCGGCTGCTGCTGCTCGACGAGGCCACCTCCGCGCTCGACGCCGCCAGCGAACGGGTAGGCGCTCGCGAGTGTCCCCCCTGCCCACAGATATAGTATACAAACGTACTCATATATGTCACTACGCAGGTCGTCTCCGAGGCGCTGCACAGAGCGGCCGAGGGCCGCACCTGCGTCACGATAGCACACCGGCTCTCCACCATTGAACACGCAGATGTTATTTTCGTTTTACGGGAAGGTACGACATTATTACTAAATATGCAAAAGCCTGTGAGTTAGTAACTAGTTAAATTTAAACCTAACTGTTTTTGTTACGCTTGCAGGTAAAATTGTGGAACGGGGTAACCATGACGAGCTCATGAAGATACAGGGACTATACTACCGGATGCATGAAGAACAAAACGTATCATAAACAGTTCCCATGATGTGAGAATGAAAAATAAAATAAAACTAGTCGTTCTGAATAATGTTACCCACATTTGAAGTTTATTTTACCCCAACCAGCTCATTGAACTTACGAGTACAGGTTATATGGTGCCTGCTTCATTATGATCCCTTTCAATAACTCGTTCATTGCTCGAACAGCTGAGCGGAGGCCGTGTCTGTGTTCCTGGAAGGGCTGCAATCCTGAAAATCCACACGAGTGGATTGGTGCCTTTTAGGCTAGGTGAATAGGGTGCCAGAGCTCACTGGAGAGTTTTTGTCATGTCAGTGGGAAGACCAAAGATTTGTCTTGCCTTATCTTGCACTGACGACACAGAAACTCACCGTTCTGTCACGAGGGTGATAATAAAATAAATAAATAAATATTGAATAATGCAATCACTTGTACTGTTTCCACACTTTATTTGGTTTTTATTTTTAACCTGACCGGTTTCACCTCACGGCATTTTCAAAGGTTTACTAAATACAATAATTTTTACCAATTATAATTTTTATACCACACAAAATTTGCACCACCCAAAATTTGCACCACTTGCTCTGTAATAATAAAGACCCAACTCCAATTGAGCAGAAAAGTGGTATATATGAGCTGACATGTTCCACCTGCAACAAGAAGTATGTTGGCCAAACTGGAAGACCTTTCGGTATCAGAGTTGCTGAGCATGTCAGAGGTTGGAGACTTAAAAAAACAGAGTCCAACTTTGCAGAACACCTTCTGCTAGAAAACCACTCCTTTGATCCAAAGGCCAACTTCAAGGCTCTGCGACTGTGTGACAAAGGCAGAAAAATGAACGCCCTGGAAGCTCTGGAAATAAATAGGTTATTAAATTCGGATAGAAACCAAATAATAAATCAACAGTTGGATCTGAGCCGCTCACCTCTGTTGCAATGAATAGTGACATCTACATATCTGATTAATTATTTATTAATTTGACTGACATTTTATATATTATGTCTCATGTTGTGTAGTACCATTAAGCATATTATTATTCCATTTGGCATCTTTAATTTAATTCAATTATAATTTTGACATTTAATCATCTGACATTTACCTTTAATACAACTAGCGCTATACCTATAATGTATTTATTAATTTTTAAACATAATAACTTTTAAGGAAATTCAAACATTATTTCCCCAAATGTTGGGAAAAAAACTGAACCTGGTATGCACATTTTTAAAACTACCCACATATAAAAAATGTAGTATTTAGAATTATAATTGGTAAAAATTATTGTATTTAGTAAACCTTTGACAATGCCGTGAGGTGAAACCGGTCAGGTTAAAAATAAAAACCAAATAAAGTGTGGAAACAGTACAAGTGATTGCATTATTCAATATGTGTAGTAGATTCCACCAAGTGCCATCAATCTCCAGTATAAACAGTCAAATGAATAAATAAATAAATAAATATTCCTCAACATTTCACACAACGCTATCTAGACCCATGGTAAGCATAGCTTAACTAGCTTGTGTTATGGAATCTAGAATGCGGATAAACATACTTATATACTTTTTTTTTTGTAAATACATACATATTATACATAGAAACACTCAGACCAATGCAAACATTCATATTCATGCATACAAATATTTGCACTGAGCGGTGATCGAACCCGCGCCTCCTGCGTAGCGGCCGCGTTCACTACCGCCACGCCACGGAGGCTGACCCTTCAAGTAAGTATGTAATGCAAGTATTGTATATATTAACTAAATGAATTCGTAAGCATAATTAGATCGTTTATTGCACATAAGAATCTCTATTTTTATGTAGTGACAGTGACAAGATCCCCTTCGGCCGTCTACGAAACCAGAGCAACATGAAAAGTAAATATATGGCATAGACACGACACCGCCGCAATTTTACACGAAATGGTTTCTTCATCAGCCACTTATTGGCCCTCCCCCGCAATTGTGGTACGTAACATTTGATCCAGATGACGTTTACAGATCTCGCCTGCATCGGTCCTTACTTCGTAATGTAGTATCCCTAGAACTTCAGTAACGGTTCCGAATTTCCATTTGATCTGTTTAACGTAACTCCGTATTTGGACTCTCTGTCCAACGGCGAATGTACGGATTGAAGAACGTACATCATTATGCGTTATATTTCTCGAATCTGTAGTCGTCTTAAATTTATGGCTTAGGGTGTTTCTTATGTCTCTTCTGTCTAGGATTTCGGCCCGTGCTTGTACTTAGTGTCCTTCGCAACTGTTCTTTTATCTTCAACAGCTTATCCGGCAGGCTGCCTGGTTCAGTGCTAATACTGTGAAGCGCTTTCTTGATAACCTGAATAAATCTCTCCACCTGTCCATTAATCGCGGGATATTACGGAGCTGATATCTTATGTGTAACTCCGTTCAGCATAAGATACGACTCAAATTCATTTGAAATTTCAATTTCAATTCATTTATTTCTTAACAAACATAATTCATGTAGAAATTATAACAGTAAAATACATGGCAATCAATAAAAATGTCAAAAATTTAGAGAAAATGAATACATGCAAATTAATAACAATGTTAAATATCAACCGTTACATGTTAAAATTGATCAATAAAATAAAAAATAACAATATAATAATCAATTCCAAGTCATGTCATATTATCATTCAAAAACCAATAAAAAATATTCATTTAGCAAAGTCAATAACAATGTCAATATTATCATTAGATGTAATAGTAAATTGATGTAGGTTTACAAAAATGTGAAATTTCAATGGTTATGTCATGTTAAAATTCATCAATAATACTAAATAAATTAAAACTATCAATTCAATATTCAATTTTAAATTATGTATCATTATGATTCAGAAACTCATCAATGTCATAAAAGCATTTTGCTAATAAATATTCCCTTAGCTTTAGCTTAAAAATATTGATACTGGTAATAGTTTTCAGTTCAGTGGGGAGTCTGTTAAAGACCTTCACAGCCTGTACCCCTGAACTATGCTTTACAACATTGAGCTTTGGCACAATGACACTATTTAAGTCTTTTCTGCGACTTTTTAGTCTTAAATCTCTTTCACTAATTGTTTCATATTTGTGTAAATTTTTCATTAGGTTCGTCATCAGCACTAAAATATATAAGGATGGCACTGTCAGAATTTTCAGTTCAATAAAATGAGGTTCGCATGATTCCGTCTGACTAATGCGTACAATGGTTCGTATAGCTCTTTTTTGCACAACAAAAGCTGAGTCGATATTATATTCATAGCTATTTCCCCAGAACAATATGCTGTATCTAAGTTTTGATTCAACTAGGGAAAGTAAACAGTTTTCATTTGTGCGACTGTTAACTCATCTCTTAAACTTCTTATGGCATAACAAGCAGAGCTCAAGGAGTTAACTATAGCCAACAACTCTTGTTTCCAATTTAGTATGGAATCAAGTTGAATACCTAGGAATCTGACTGAATCCACCATATCAACATCAGTACCTAGAGACTGTACCCTTAATTCTACATTAGCTTTTGACGTAGATTTGAACAGCATACACTTCGTCTTAGTAACATTTAAATTCAAGTGGTTCATTGCAAACCATTTCTCAAAAGTAGATAATGCAGTATTAACCTTGGTTTTAAGATCGTCAATGCTATCACCTGAAATTATTGCATTTGTGTCGTCAGCAAAGAGCACGAGTTTCATGTCAGGAATCTCATTACAAATGTAATATGCCAGATCATTTATAAATAAGTTAAAGAAGATTGGTCCCAAGACGGATCCTTGAGGCACCCCTCTCCTTATTGTAATTGCTTTAGATTTATACGATTTTTCTATACCTTCTATCACTACTTTTGTCTCAACAAATTGCTTCCTGTTTGATAAATAAGATTGGAATAACTTTAGAACATTATTACGTACTCCATAGTGCTCCAGTTTTTGAAGTGAAAACTTCTTTAGCGGCGTTGGATGGGTAAAAATTGTTAAACTCGCGTCAGGATCGCTTGACCTTTGGACCGTAACCGACGACTGACGTCATACAATATTAGCTATAGATTGCCCATTTTGCAATATAAAATAAATAGCTTCGCAGCATAGCGGTAAACGCTTCGACTGTAAAGTCCTTATGGTTTCAGATAGTACCGGGTTCAAACCTGGCCTTCTGACACTTTTTGTGATTATTTTTTCTTTTTGTAATTTATTACTTTTTGTGATTATTTTATCTTTTTGTAATTTATTAATTTCTTCTGATAGAAAATTAGCAGAAAATTAGTGATAGGGTCTATGATTGGCGCTGTATTATAGGTATGGTATTATGGTATGCTATGTTTTTTAATCTTTTTCTATGTATATAACGAAGAAAGAAAGAAAGAAAAAGTTTTCACTTCTGCCGGCACTCCCAGAGTGCAACCCGTCTTTTTTTTAAAAGCAATTCATGCTCAACATTGTCAAATGCAGAACTGAGATCAAGGAATAGTCCTGCCACTTTGCGTTTCTGGTTTAAATGACCCACTACATCACCTATCAATGTGTCTATAGCATCTAAAGTCCCTATACCTTTCTGGTACCTAAATTGCCTGCAATTTAAGATCAAATGAACTGCCGTGCATTATCCGACACCAAGGTAAAGGGAAAACCAAATGTTACGAAAAGTTCCTTTAATTGTTTGATGCACCATGTACTTGTCGTGGTTGTAATTTGTATTATTTCGACCCACTTGGCAAATGCATCAACCACTATAAACAGGGAGTGGCCATTCATCGGCCCGCAAAGTCAATGTGTATTCTCTGCCACGTCCCTTTCGGCGGCTCCCAGTAGTGTGGCCTTACGGGCGCAAGTTGGTTGAGATGCAATCGACATGTTCGACAACTTCGAACAATGTCTTCTATATCCTTATCAATACCTTTCCAGTATACATGTCCACGTGCTAACATTTACATTTTTGCCATCCCAAGATGTCCTGTGTGTAGTTCTTCTAACACCTGCTGCCTTAATTCTCCCGGAATCATAACTCTAGTGCCCTTTATTAAGCACCCGTCTTGGATAGTCATTTCATTATTATAACCATTTATAACCATTTGTTTCGTCTGCTCCTTGAATCCGCGTGATAAATTTGTGCTGGCTAGCCCAAACACTACTAACACTACCTCCTGAGATACATCAAAAAGCTTATGATTTGTGTTCGCCGAACGATCCGTGTGAGAAAGATTTCGACAATTTAGTACAAACATTGAACGATTACATTGATCCAAAACCGAGCATTTGGGCTAACCAACACAAATTTATCACGCGGATTCAAGGAGCAGACGAAACAATTATGACTTATACGTCTGAACTGAGGCGTTTAGCTTGAAGACGTCAATATCCCACAACTTCCTCACATTACAGTTTATAAAAGGGCTACATGACAATGATATTCGTACGAAAATACTGCAAGATACAAAAATGACAGAATTTGCGGCATTACTTAGCACCGCGACTGCAATCGAAGTAGCAAAATCTGACAGTAACTACATGTCACCAGCATACTATTCCGCACAACCGCAGGTGAAAACTATTCAAGTGGATCGCAAACGCAACAAATATAGAGCAGAGGGCCGATCATTAACTATTCAAGACTTAAAAGTAAAATGCTTTCGTTGTGTAAGCCAGGAACATCAAGCAAATGCATGAAGAAGCATCAAGGACATCTGTAACAAATACAAAAGAGTAGGGCATCTAGCAAGGGTGTGTGTCTCAACCGCCCCACCACCTCCATCAAGTAGAGCCAGAGAATGTAGAGGAGCACTATGAAGTCAACTTGGCAGATGTTGTTAACGACACTGATAAATTTATGATAAATGTTCACATCAACGACAGCAAAATTCAGATGGAAGTAGATACGGGGGCTGCTCTATCATCCATTTCACACAAACATTTTAGAGAACTCAATATAGGATGTAAAATTTATAAAACGAACGTCACTATGAGGACGTATACTGGAGAAATTTTTGCACCCCTCGGAGTGGGGTATGTCACGTGTCAACAAAGGTCAACAGTTACGAGGAAAGTTGTTCATCATCAAACAAGATGTGGATGCCATCTTTGGTAGAGAGTGGATTCGATCAATTAACTTTGATTTGGCTAACATCAATCTACTTAGTACAAAGGTACAAACAGGTCTCGACAACCTTTTTTCTGAGTTCTCTAATGTCTTTGACGACACCCTTGGATGCATACCTAACTACAAAGGCCACTTTACGATGTATGATGATGCGGTGCCGATTTTTGTAAAGCCAAGACGCATTCCGTATGCACTTAAGGAAAAGGTAGATGAAGAAATTGAACGATTATGTAAAGCAGGAGTGATTACAAAGGTTGATAACTCGGAGTGGGGCACACCCGTTGTTCCGATTGTCAACCCAACGGCAGCATACGCTTATGCGCAGACTACAAAGTCACTCTGAATAAAGTTATCAGGGATGAATCTATCATAGAAGATATCGTGGTAGAGATGAATGGCAGCAAACTGTTTTGTACATTAGATATCAGCCAAGCATATTTACACATGTTGATGGGCGATGAAAGCACTATGATGCAGACACTTAGTACACACAAAGGAACATTCAAAGTGAACAGACTAATGTTCGGTGTTAAGGTTGCTCCAAATTTATGGCAGAAGTTTATGGATCTTTTACTTCAAGGAATCGATGGAGTTAAATGTTTCTTTGATGATATAATAATCCAAGGATCCTCAGTAGATCAGCTGATGGCCAGATTACGTCTTGTTTTGCAAAAACTACAAGAAAACCATCTGAAATTAAATAAAGAAAAGTGTCATTTTATGCAAAAGAGTATCGAGTATTTGGGCCATTTTATTGACAAAAATGGATTACATAAGAACGGAAACAAGGTTAAGGCTATTCATTAACATTTTCAGAAAATGTCAATGATACAAGATGCCCAGAAAATGTCATTGAATTGCGTACATTTCTAGGAATGGCAAACTACTATAGCAAATTCATACCTAATTTAGCTTCAATTTCCTATCCGTTGAATAGTTTACTCAAAAAAGGCAATCAATTCATCTGGAATCAAAATTGCAATGAAAGTTTCAATAATCAAATCAAAGAAGAGATTCCGAGCGACAGAGTATTGATACATTTCGACCCTGCTTTGGTCCTAGCGCCAGACGCTTCACCGACTGGCCTGGGAGCCGTTCTCAACCACTTATTGGCCCTCCCCCGCAATTGTGGTACGTAACATTGGATCCAGATGACGTTTACAGATCTCGCCTGCATCGGTCTTTACTTCGTAATGTAGTCTCGTCGCCATTATTGTATATATGAAATACAATAAATACATACAATAAAATAAAATAATACTGAATGAATTCGTAAGCATAATTAGATCGTTTAGTGCACATAAGAATTTCTATTTTTATATAATGACAGTGACAAGATCAACATGAAAAGTAAAACTATGGCATAGACACGACAGCAAGTGTAAGGGCAGGCCAGTCGGGGTCGACCTCGCAGAACAAATTGATGATGGATTGAAAAATGGTCGGCCAGAAGCATTCGATACCGGTGGGCTTGCGTGGAGGTTTAGTGCCGGTAGACGGCGCTCGTGGAGCGTGTCGGGAGTCAGTAGACTGGAGTCAGGTCAGAAACTGGAGGCGGGCCGTCATATCTGCCTTCCCTGAAGGGAGAATGACTTGAGAATATAATTAATATTTAAAAAACTATGCGGTAGATTGCTACTGAAATGAATGTGGTCAAAAAAAAAGTTATAGTCAAAATACTATTTTTGTTATTTTTAATGATTTATTTTTTATATGTATAAATATAAAACGTAAATAGCGAGAAAAAATTGTTATTATATTTGGCGCCCAGTGCAACCTACATAGATAGAGGTGGAGGTTATTGTTTGCTCCTGTGTTCCAATTGTACTTGGAAGCCATCCGCGTCCTTCATCATGATGTCAAAACAGAGCCGCAGCGGCCGGGCGGCGTCGGCGCCCCCGGCCGGCAGCAGCTTGTAGCTGCGGAGCATGCTCGCCAGCACCGTCTTCATGGACGTCAGCGCGAACTGGTAGCCTGCGGGAGAGATACCTTTTATAATGTCATAATGGCCACACGCATGGCATTGGACAGAGAAGGATATTTCCACCTTACCTGGAGGGAAAGTGAGGCATGAGGCAGCAGCGGACGACGTGTCGCAGCGACACTACTGTATTTCCATGAAAGTCGCCAGCTTCGTGTCGCTAACTACGTAGGGAATTTCATAGAAATACATTGAAACCAGCAGTGTTGCTGCGACACGTCGTCGTCCGCTGCTGCCTCATGTCGCCCGCTGCCAACTCGTAGGTACCTTAATACTGGAGATAGATAAGATACGAATTTCACTCCTTTATTTTATAAAAGAAACAAAACTGCATTCAACGATTTTGGAAACACCCTCGCCAGATCTTGTAATCGAACCGACTAAGGTCAGAAAATAAAGTTTTGCGTTTTTATGACATCAATCGGTAGTCTAAATCATAAGGATAAATCTCTTTAGCAAACATGCTAAATTAAAGAAAAGAAATGCCTGGAAACTAAATTTATGATTTCAATTTAACAAAATAAAGTACTTTGGTCATTGGTGTGGCTATAAGAGGCAGATTCCCTGTAGGTACAGTAAAACAGCAAAACCAACGATTAGGTACATGTCGGACAATGGCGGAAATAGGAACTACAGTTGTCACTGTCAAATGCATACTGTTTATTTTATATCAAAAATAATTTAGCACCATTTGACATTCTTTAAGGGAAAGTGCAGGCCTTTTTCAGTTCACGCAATGTTTGCCCAACACACAAGACAACGTGTTAGCTACCATTTAGTACTACCGACCGGTGTGAACTCTTACCGACGCAGTTCCTAGGCCCGTGACTGAACGCCATGAAGGCGGCGGGGTGGCGCGGCGGCGCGTCCAGGAAGCGCTCCGGCCGGAACTGCTCCGCGTCGGCGCCCCAGTAGCGCGGGTGGCGGTTAATGGCCCACACGTTGACTACGACTCCAGAACCGGGAACTAGTTTTATTCCCGACGCTGTAAATGATTATCTTGCTGCACTACATTATCATCCTCATTCGGAAGCGACTGCCGACCGGCTCCCTAGAGGAGGATAGCCTGCACCGACATTTCATCTGCCAGTGAACAGGCCAGACGCTGCGGCATGCGGGCAAGGTGGGCTCGGGACCCGGAGGTCTTAGTTAAGCTCCCTGCTCTACTTGAAATATATTGAGATATGGCATGCACCGCTAACGACCATAAGACTTGTATCATTTACTTGGATTGCGAACGATTTATAGTGCTAGTCATCACCCAGTGCTGAGCACATCAATAAAAATAATAAATTTTCCTTTGTAAGAATCATTAGTAACTATGCACTTCCTAGAACGCTTCAAATGTTCAACTTACGCAAAATAATTTCTTTTTCAATTTTCCTCACAATGACCGGCACGGGAGCATACAGCCTTAGCGTTTCTCTGACCACTGCATCCAGATACTTGAGACGAGGTAGATCTTCTGAAGTTACGGGCCTCTCTGAATCCCCAAACACGTCTCGCAATCTGATGTGAATAATATAATGTTGCTTAGATGAACCGACTCGTACCAGCGGGCGCCCGAGGCCGCCGTGCGCTCGGCACGCGCCCGGCACTCGCCCGGCACTCGCCCGTCAGTCGGGGCACTGCGCCCTGTCTGGGATAGCAATCCGGCGACCGGAATGAAACGAAGTGTAGCTAGTAGCGACTGCCGTCTGACTAACAGTTGTCACTACCGGAAAAGCCAAACTCTCTAAATCATGTAGTTGATTGAATTTGTTGAAACTTCTTGATGGAACTTCATTTTACTATTTTTATATATATTAAAACTCACTTTACCAGTTCCACACAATTATATTTAATTTTGTCACTGTATAATGCTAATATTTGATTTATAATAATACGACATGTTTCGATTAACTCATCTTCAGGTAAACATATTTATTTTGAATGAGGGTACTTATTAAAACTTCATGCTCTTGTTCAATTGAAGTGACCAAAGATATAAAGAAAAAGGCACTGGGTGTGCCTTAGTGAGTACTTGAAATTACATACTTACATACTTGTATACTTACATTTTAATAAATTTGACTGATTTGAATAACACAATTTTTAAATATGAGATTAGATGTCAAAATATTTAATTAAATGTCGAAAATTAGTTAAATATGTCAAAATTAAGGTGAATTGGTCAAACTTGTACAAAATAATTCAATAATGGGGAGGGAGATAAATCTTTTTGTTCATTCAATATTCAATAAAGTAAAGCACAGGCAACCTAATGGTATTTCATCACTCATAATTTTCACACCCAAACATAGCCTATACACAACACACGCCTACACACACACACACACACACACACACACGCACGCACGCACGCACGCACGCACGCACGCACGCACGCACACACGCACGCACGCACGCACGCACGCACGCACGCACGCACACGCACACGCACACGCACACGCACACGCACACGCACACGCACACGCACACGCACACGCACACGCACACGCACACGCACACGCACACGCACACGCACACGCACACGCACACGCACACGAACACACACGCCCACACACACACACACACACACACGTCCATATTGAACAAAAATAGTTTTATTTCTGTCTAGTTTTTAACGAACTCCTTCACGGTACATTTGCTGAGTATACTAAGCTGAGATTTCAGATGTTCTCCTCAACTTTAGGTAGTGATACTTTAATTGATTGGGAATAAAAAGACCGCTTCGACTGACTCCGGTGGGCGAGTGCTCTGCCTCGACTATACAGCTGGGTACAGCGCGTGACTCACTCCTCGTACACCGCGTCCTGCACGCGGGGGTGGCGGGCCAGCATGAGCGACACGAAGGAGGCGCCGACGGCGGACGTGTCGTTGCCCGCCATCATGATCACCAGGAGCTCCTCCAGCACTTCCACGTCCGTGTAGCCGGCGTCTGCGCCCGACGACCGCACCAGCATCTCCAAGAATGTTCTCCTTCTCTCGTGTGGAACATCTAAAACGAACCGTTTAGTAAACTGCAGTGTCACTGCACACGGGGCCACTATAACGCCAGCAGGCACAAGCAGTACTTACTTTTGGTAGTTTCATCTTCATTAAACCCACTTTCTTTTATTTCTTTGCGTTTCTTGTCTATCAACTACAACAGAGGAAGAAAGCACTGAAATCATAACCATTTATCGCCATCATCGCTCAAATAACTACTGACAGACCGGACAGCGTTCTTCTAAAGTGGAAATTTGTATATTTTATCATCAGAAACTTTAGTCGTCACACTGCTGCGGCCCCCGGTAATCCGTTAAAAAATAGTATCATTTCAATGAGTATTTATTAGTTTTAAGGAAATCACAGGTGGGTCGAACACAAAACCTCCTTTTCTGAAATCAGTAAGTAGGAAAAATAATAATAATACCTACTTCCTTTGTGAATGTCCACAAATAATTCCTCCATGCTATTAATTTCTTATAGACGGGCAAATTGTTATAGACCAGGTCAGAGTGGAGCCAGGGAGACAAGAGCCGCTTAGCGGTTTCCTTCAAGACCTCGTCGAATGCCACCAGGAACGGGTGAGCAGACTCTCTCTGAGCGTGCATCTCATACCCCAATGTTGCTTCTGGAATGTACCCTTTAGCTTATAGACACTTGTTTAGAAATATGTTGACGACAAAGTCTCAAAATAATTTTAAAACTCTCGTATTTAAGAGCGAATCAAACTGTTTTATTGATTAAATTGTATTATTGTCCGAACTTTGTATGTATGTGTATGTGTGTATTAAATATCAGAACGATATGTCAGCTGGAAGGGGATAAGCAAAGGCAATGAAGATCATTTTGAGTACTTTGTTCGTCAAGATCGATCTTGACCATGTTTATGTCACTTTTTTAAGTATTTAGTAGAAAACAATGAATGTAATAATTATGATTTAAATTATATTGTAGTAACGAATAGGTAGTTGTACTCTGTAAACACAGGGCGAGGTATGTGAGGCGTACCGGCGATGGCGTCCATGGTGTAGGCGGTGAAGTAGCGCCATGCGGACAGGCGGCCCGCGCCCGCCGCGCCCGCCAGCCGCTCCACCAGCGCCGCGCTGTGCTTGTTGAATATCGACAGGAAGTGCTTCATGTCCTTCGTGCCGAATGCCGACATCAATACTTTACGACGAGGTTTCCAGATTGCCACTGCAATAGGTACAGTAATGAAATCCATGAATGGCTGCTCCATTCTTAACGAAAAACATCTGTAGGTATTAAGAAGTGGGACCTGTGAGTGGGACCGTCGTGTACAAACCCGCGGTCGACAACGCTATTTGCCTAACGTTGTGGTCCTTTCCTACTATGATCCTGGAGGGGCACTCGGCAGTGTAGCGGTGCGGTGGTGTCGTCACGACTACTTTCTAATATATGTGAATGTCGCTATTTACACTGGTAACCGCTTAACGCCAGGGGGCCGCGAGCCGCGTGTTTCGCATGTTCCCCTTATTTCTTCTGTTAAATAAAACGTCGTTTTGCTATTTTTATACCACTTAGGCGGCAGATGAGCACACGACATCCTGATGGTAAGTGGTTAATGTAGTATGATGAACGTGTACAATGTAGGTACATGCATAAAATTATGTCTATTTTAACATACCTGGTGCAAATATAGATCCATTTCCAAAAAAGATAGTCGCCATTTTCATGATATCGTCCTTTTCAAGAGATGTCTTCAAAACTATCTCGGCTGCCTGAGGGTCGGCTATGACTGCGGTAGGATAAGACAGGTTTACTTAAAGTCACCTCCCTTAACTCACGTTAGGTTTGGTTTAATTATGTTGTACTGCTGTGAGACATATAGCCGCCGTGTGGTTTTCTCCCGCCTATACTATAGTCCCTGGTGAGTGTTCCAGCCAGCTTCCCCACCATCCTTATTCCTTTCCCGAAAACGCGTCCAGGACACCGATGCCACCTTTCTTTTATACGTGCGGGAAATCCCCACAAATAATCTCCCCTCCGGAGCCGGGAGGGAGGTTCTGTCGGACGCGAACCGACTAAACCGTACGCCGTCTGTGGGTCGTTATGCTAGGCCGAAGGTGAGGTTGTCAACGACATATCCCTCGCACCTCGGCTGGCCCAGGGCCATCCCTAACGGTCTGGCCCTTCTCGAGAGGCGAGTCCGCAAGGTCCCCAACTTGCCCCCGGTATAGGGAGGAGCGCATCGCAGCCTGCTTCTGCTAGGGTGACAGGCGGCTTCACCCGTCACGCCACGCCACGCTCATGGGCGGCGGAGGTCGGTCTGCGCCCTCTGACGCCCGAGCCGCCTACGCACGCAGGCAGCGATGTTCGCGACTCTGTCTCGACAATCGCGCCGCGCCCGCTCTGCTGTCTCCTTCTCGAGCATTACTTGCTCGCAGAAGGAGGTGCCGGCCGGCCACGCATCCGCGCAGCGGACCATGGCCGCGAGCAAGGTGGCGAGCGTGACCGCTCTCACTCCCAGGGCCGCCACTAGCTCCAGCCTCGGCGTCTCCCATGTTGACAAATAGTGAGCGTGTGCAGCCCCGAAGCCTCGCTCGCGTCGCAGTGATGGCACTTCTTACCCATCAGATGCAGATACAACCCGAAGTTCCCGTGTCCGATATTATTACGGCGTGCCCTGTGCGTGGTTGCTCATGTCGTCGCTACCACTCGGCCACCATGTCCCTGTTGTAGCATACGGCTACTAGTTTTCACGTCGTATAGGAGTCGTGGAGGATTTCTGTGCAAAGCACCTGACATTTCGCGTCGCGTAAATTATAAAAGCACTTTTTGGTGTGAGCAAGCGTGGAGCGTCTCGCGTATTATCTGTCGGGTTCTGGTGTGGTTTCATTCTATTCTGGACTTTTGAACATGTAGTTGTAAGAGCTAGTTGTACGTTTACGTTCAGCGCATTGTCAAGAGAGTAGAAGGAATGATATCCAGGTTTCTAAGACTGATATCGTTCTAAATGACAGTGAACAGGGAGATAACAGCACTTACCTCGACTGTTCAGGAAAGTGTGGCTAACCTAATATTCTATCCTAGTCTATCCTAACGAAGGAGTACTTACGGTACTCCTAAGGCGAAAGTATCCTAACTAATCCTAATCCCGTCACCCTATACTACTGTAATCCTAACGTCCTCCTAACTGCTACCCTATGGTGCAATACACGCTTGGTTCTCGGGGGCTCGTTGGCAGACCAAGTTGTGTTCGCAACCCTAACCTATAGTTCGTCACGGCGTGGTACTCGGTGGTGTTCGGTGACACAGACCTCCGCTCGTGTACGTCACTACGGTGCGTCGTTGGTACCCCTACGCGTCCCTACTCCCTTAGCCCTACTACCCTAGCCCTACTATAAGTATTTAAAATACGTATATATAATAGGTACAGGATATCTGATGCCAGGCGACCTAAGACACCAGACGGACAGAGACAGGAATTGGGGTGCAGGTGGTAAGGTTTTCTCACTGCCGGTCAAGCAGGCTCACAAGACCGATCAGGTACTGACGGCTAAGGGTGTCTTGGCCACAGTGAGAGGTTGGATAGGTAATGAGTCAAAGTCGGGCTCAACTTGATGACTGGTTTATTCTTACTTTCACTATATCTTAAATACTAATTTAATCATATGTACACAACTATAACTACGTCTTAGTGTGCTATTGGTGTACATGCAACTTCAGCAGTCCTTTTCCTCGTCCGTCACTTTCACTACGTGATGATAAGAGCATCTTAGTTTATTATTTGGATATCACGTAGTGTCCATTGACGTCAGAATATAGGAATTTGCTATAAGTCATGTTCATGCGTGAACAGACAGATTGAAATTAACTCATTTTGGGATTTCTCTCGGCCTCGGCAAAATGTCGGGCGAGTAAGAAAAAGTGGATCTTTTTATCAGATTCGAGCAAGAAGATAGTCTTCATGGCAAATCCGACTTCATCGAAGCGTGGAGGAGGTAATAATCTTTGAGGCGACTACCATCGACGTGCGTCTGTGTGCCATGGCCTAGTTTCCGGCCGTACGCGGCGACGCAGCTGAAGCCGCGCATTTCTTGAAGGAGCCCGTAGGATGGCCACGGAGGCGGTGGTCATGCAGAGGTCCCACGCAGGGTCCTCTGCGAAGCTAAGGGCTACCCAAGACGCGCCTGTGCGCCTCGCCTAACGTTTCATCGAACACGTCCTTAAGGATCGCGTAAGTGATACGAACTTTATTTTCTTAAGTAAATGTGGCCACGGTACAAGGGCTTCCGATTGCCGCCCTCACCTTCAAGTGTTTCGCTTAAGTACCTATAATCATGTATTACCAGCACCTTATATGTAATACAAGCATGTTAAATTAATCTCGCATTTAATTTCAATAAACCCTCATAGGCATACCATGGGCTGTTCAACAAGAGGTCCTTGATTTAATAGGTCAGTGCATACTGCCAGGGCATATCCGGGCCACTCTCTTTTCACCACTACTTTATATTCTGTAGCTAACATCTAGAGAACTTCCCTTACTCCTGTTTGTTTGGTTAGACTAGCATCTAACCTATGCCGTTCCAAACCCAACAAACATTCTTTTTTCTTTTTTTTTATATGCTACACTGTGGAGCCGGGAATTCTCGGCCCGAATATATTCAGGCTCGGGATCGTATCCCCGCTCCCGCGCTTCCTTTCGGAACCCATATAGTGCCGAAAGGGTCCTCGCCCATACGGGACACCCGTATAGGGCCATGGACCGAACCACAACACTCGCGTTGAGTCTCCTGCAGGAGTCATCCGGGCATGGAAAGAACATGGCCTCGGACTTGTGCAGAGCCACCTCGAAACTCCGGTCGAACTTGGGTAGATGACGTCTCTCTCCGTCAGGTAGCCCCGACTATGCTGCGGAGGTAGAGAGGCACATCGTGGCACACGAGCGTCTCCCTGATGCAACTCTAGGGCAAGGTATTGAAAGCGTTGGAGATGTCCAAGGACGCCGCCAACGAAAGATGGCATCTACAATGGAACACGGCGAAAGCCGAACTGGGTATTCACCAAGTCCGGCTGGAGAGATGCTCGACGAGGCTCTTGACAATAAGTACTTCAAAGGCCTAGTTTGCTCACCTCGTCGAGTAACACTATGGGCCAGTACCCTGATGGCTTGTCCGCCGAGCGTCCCTTTTTACGGATGAGAACCAGTTTCCCCGTCTTTCACATATTCGGAAACTGGCCCCGCTCCAAACATGCACTGAGGAACCCTCTCGAACGGGGTTCTACCGTCTTCCCCTAGAGCTAGGAATGTCACCCTATACGGTGCGAACGAATCACTTCATAAACGATAAAGAGCCTGGAACACTTCACCATCATACCCGTGTCGAGTTCCCCTCTTCCTACAATCCCGGAGTCTTTAAGCAGGCTCATGGCGTAATAGTTACTAAGTAACAACTGACCTGTAAAAAATTTAGTTCCCAGCCACAGGGGGCACAAACCGTTTTCTCTCTGGATTGCATCGCGACCAAGTGAGTGGAAGGCTTTCATTCTATCTGAAATGGAGAACGTTTCCATAATCTATTGCACAAATATCAAGTAGCAGTGTAGTACTGGGACAGCTTACCAGATGTGACCAGCATCCTAGTACTCGAACTTACCCAAATCAAACTCACTCAAATCGAACTCACCCAAGAACATCTTACCCAAAATAACTCACCCAGTTGTACAATCCGACTTGGATAGATTAGGTTATTTTTTATGTCCATGCAGAATAAATCCAATTTTATAGCAATATGATAATATTAATTAAAGCAATATGATAATAGAATGTTATGATATTTGGCAGTAACAGTATTAATAAAAAATTATAATCACTAACTGTTATGAGTTTCGATGATAGTATTAAAAATGTATGAATAAAAAAGTATGAAGAATTAAATTATGAAGTGTGATGATTATGAACTTAAATCGGTGGTAAAAAAAGAATAGGATTAAAAAATTTATGTGAGCCAATATGGACCCGGCAGACGCAAATACATTAAAGATTCGAAGTCGAACGAAAAAAGTGACCTGCTATTTATACTAAAATATTGGGGGAAAGCGCGGGAGATTAGTCCCTGCCATGTGTTTCTCTATGGGCCTTTCATTGGTAATACTAAACTCCTCTCCCTCTTGAGTAGTTCCAAGAATTAGAACTTATGGGTGAGTTATTTGGGGTGAGTTTGATTTTGGGTGAGATATTTTTGGGTGAGTTATTTTAGGTGAGTTCGAATACACCCGACCAGCACAATATCTTTAAAGATAAAATAACACAAATAACTATCGTATTAGTTGGTTATAGGCACAAGCACAAGAATTTGAACCAAAAAGATTAATACAATAATTGTACCGCTTCGGGGTCGCTGCGGTTACAATGTTTGTATATACCTGTCGCAGCCTTAATCAGCCGTTCAGTTAACTTTACTGAACGGTGCTGTTCAATTAGCGGCCTGTATGGTGTTCAACCATTTGATTAAACGGCTAGGCAAATAGCTTGGATCGATGACGTTTAATAACTTGCCTAGCCATTTAATCAAACAGATAGAAAAATGACTTACACTTACTACTTTTAACCATGCAGGCTATAAAAAAATAACCACGAAGGATAATGCAGGAGCTCCGCTCCACTTCACTCCCACAGTAAAACGTTTTCACATTCATCCGATGGATTGTGCTTTTTTCACATATTATATCCGATAAAATTGGCCCGATACGGCCATTTGCTCGAAAGCACAGACTAGTTAGGGATGCTAGGGATGAAAATAAGTAAAAAAAGTGCTAGCTATTTTCGACCTTGTTGACATGGCATGATATCGAGTTTTTTTTCTTATATTCGTGATCAGCTTCATCAATTAAGGCGAAAAAACACGTAACCGAGAGAGTGTCATTAAGGTCGAAAATTGCTTGCTGTCACTGTTTGAGTCTCTTTGTAATCCAATATCGGGCCAAAACAGTGGCTCCGATAACCAATATCGGGCCGGACAATGTAAAAGAGACAAACATATGTTATACATTTAACTTCCTCCGATATCATATGTCTGATATCGGAAAATATGAAAACGCTCTTAGACCTTCTAACCTAACCTATCCAACTCGAAATGCTTAACTTTCTCAATAAACCTATCACTAATTTTCTGTGAATACACCTCTTACTACTCTGCCCTTGGGTACGCTAGTACTATTATCTATTCTGTGCCTTGGGGACTTACAGGTGTGAGTATATGCATGTAACATAACATAACATAAACTCACGCCTTTATCCCCGAAAGGATAGGCAGAGGTGCTAGCACCCACATGTATGTATATAATATTCTGTTGTGCCCCATCTTACGAATGGCCTAAGCACTAGCCAGCCAGGTTATTAAATGTTGTAATAAACGTTACGGCTGAATATAATTCAGGCCTTGAAAGGCGCCGTTTGGTGAACAGCCTAGGCAGATAATTGAACGGCTGATTAAGTTAGTTGGCTGCGACATACTTATCTAATAGATACTTTCGACGCCATTTGATTGGTTATTGGTTGTTAGGCCAGCGTTATTGTCAGTGAACGGTGTAACCCGGGCTTCTAATAGGGCACAAATAAAGGGTAACTTTTCAAAAGATAATTTTGCATTTAGCCATTTCAAAAATAAAGTCCACTGTAAGCAATACTCACTCTCATTGCTCCCAAAGAAGATGTAGCTGTGCCCCAGGAAGGGCACGTAGGTGAGCTTAGAGCGCAGCTGGCGCGCCAGCGCGTACACGTGCCGCTTGCGCCAGCGCTGCAGCGCGTAGAGCGCCGCCGCGCTCAGCAGCAGCGCCGCGAGCAGCGCCACCGAGAGCAGCATGGCGCCGGCTAGAGTGCCCTCTGTCACTGTTTTTGTTGGCTATTTATTTGGTCAATTACAAGTTAAAGTTAATTGCCTCACGCGTAATGGTGATCAAGTTGCTGCTATTATTGTTGTCTTCGATAATACCTCTCAATAATAGGATCTAGAAGCGGTCAAGGCAGCTCAACGAATTGGATAGAAATTAAATATTGGCATCACAGAAATATTTATTTTATTCTTTACTGTTACTACTTTACTGACACTACACAGAAATCACATTGATACAGTAGTACAGTACACCTCACGTACGCTCACGTGTACTTATTACAGTTTCCACTGCTGATCCTCCCCGATAGCGTGATGGCATAGACCCTAGGACACCCACAAATAATGTGACTTTCTATTGGTGACAGAATTTTCAAAAATGATATTACCCCTTACAATGCCGCAAACTTTACCGCTTTATGATAATAGCACAGTTGCGATAACACTCGTTATAATTACGTAATGTGAGAAAAGTATGCATAGTAATGGAAAAATACGTCTTTTATAACTTACGCCAGTACCTGTAGTACTCCTTCGAGGAGGTCTTTTCACGGGTTAAACACCAGTCCTGGTTGTACACTTTTACGATTTACATTAATTTATAGTTAAAGTACATATCTATATGATTCACTATCCATTTGCATAAAAAATAACCATAAAATATTATGGAATATGGTAATTTAGACTAATGATTTTTTTTATGCATAATTTTTTATAAAACAAATTTAGCATATTTGTCTTAATCTAAATAAAATTAGCATAATCATATTTAAGCATAAAATTTAGATAGACAAGAAACCTAACACGAAGACCTAACCTATATGTATCCGTGTCGGGGCGCGCAGTATCCACGAGCTTGCTTCGCTTCCTACCGCTGCGTTAGTTGATGATGTTGTATTGTACACTTTATATAGTAAAACCATTGTGCAAATTATAACTATGCATAAATATATTAGACCTAAATATAATTATGCCACAGTACATATTATGCTGCTAAAAATCAATTATGCCAAAAAAGTATGCCAAAATCTTTGTGCCAACACATTTTAGGATTACATAATATATTATGTTAACGAAAGGGATTACCTACCTATACTTATCTACTTTTTGCTTCAACATTTTCATTAATAAGTGTAATAGTTGTCGCGTGTCATTGGCCCAGTAGGTACCTATCATCGCCATTAGCCGACGTCATTGCCAGTAAGCAGCGCCTAAACCATTTGATGCGGAACCCCAAACGAGACAGGTATCATAACAAAAATGACTTATCGTTATTAAATTAGGTATGGTGTGATTCAAAATAATCGTACGCTTTACAAAAACATTTAATGTTTAAGGTCAACTTGTCCAATATCTTCACAGTGTGAAATATTTATTTATTTAGTGAACCGCAAAAATTTAAATCTCATTCCCCAGTAAAAGTTAGAATTCGATTTGAAGTCGGTTATGGAGCTAGTTTATCTTAATACATAATTATCTTTACTTTGAATATGTAATGACTTGCCCCGACTGTTTCATCATGCGTTGCGTGGATTGCGCCTGTTCCGGCAGTAGATCTTCGCAGACCTTGCATGTTGTGAGCATACACTATATAAGAAAGGATTTTTAAAATGTTCACTATAAACGTACGTCGTGTTCAGAGCTAGAAACGTGGAATTTCATACACCTTCGTCTTTAAAACGAGTTCCGTAAACGACCACCTAATTATTTCGTCTATTGATGTGTGTTTAAATAAAATATTTTGTAATAGATATGTTTGTATTATTCAAAATTCAACTAGTAGTTGCCCGATTCACATTATTCCAATAGCATTCATTACTGAGAAATCACTATCAATACTCTGGAATTATTTATTTATTTCATTTATTTGCAAATGTAGGTTCAGAGTTGGTACATGTTCGTTATAAATGTTTCACTACATTTGGCCTTGCGGCATGCAAATTAGAGGCATATAAACAACTATTAGACATGCATACTACAACTTCGTTACAATTAATTGAAATACGTATCTACATAATATCAATAGTCATAAAATTAGACTTTAATCATTTTAATAATCAAATAAAATCAAATGGGAATGTCAATTGTAATAAAATAAATCATAATCAAAATAAAATAGGTATGTCAGTGGTAGTGAATAACAATAGCACATGAAGTAAATAAAATCAAATAAAAAAAATGTCAATTGCATTAATTATTAATTAAATAATGATAATAATAAATATTGTCCGATTGTTTTATTTATTTCAGTGACATGTCACTTAGGTACTCTTCAACGGAATAATAACATTTCTCCAGCAAAAGACACTTAAGGCTACGTTTAAATTCGATCATGTTTGTAATTTTCAAAATATAAATTGGTAGCCGGTTGTAAATCCTTGGCGCCATGCAGAACACACTACTGTTAAGATATGTGGTTGTATTAGCTGGAAAACATATCTTCATGTTATGTCTCTTACTATTAAGTTTTGTATAAAGCTGCATATTTTTCTTCACGAATAACACGGTTTCCAAAATATATATACATGGCAATGTCAAAATTTGTAGTTCAATGAAACTAGGCTTACAGCTATCAGTACATTTCAATTTACATATAGCTCTTACGCATTTCTTTTGGGCTTTGAAAATGCTTTCAACACTAGTTGAATTGCCCCAAAATATGACTCTGTAACTTAGTATTGGAAAAACATACCCATAGTATGTAGTTATAATAGTAGAGACACTGGCTGTCTTAGACAACATATAGAGCGAGTAAGAGTGTTGATTTATTTTTGAACATAACACTTCTAAAATTATGTGAACGGGGATTAGCTAGATTACTGAAAAGGGCATAAAAGGCACAATAGGCTATGAACGATTGTATGTGAAGGCCATAAATTAACGAAGTAAGGAGATAGGTGCTTCTTCTCTTAATTTCCTAGGTAGTTAACTAAACGGCGCCATTCAGTTAACGGCCCGAATGGTGTTTAGCCATTTAATTTAACGGCTAGGCAAATTGCTTAAATCGATGCCGTTTAACTACTTGCCTAGCCATTTAATTAAACAGTTAGAATATGGTTATTATTTATTGGTGGTTTTTTTTTTCTAACCTAACCTAACCAAGTCGGATTGCGCCGCTATCACAATAAATCTATCACTAATTTTCTGTGAATACACCTCAGTCTACCCCCTCGGCGATTTACAGGCGTAAGTATGTACACGTATGTGTGTAATTTTCTATCTTATTTCGAGGAAGTTCCCCATCTAACGATTGACCTAAGTATTAGTCAGCCAGGTTCTTAAATGATGCAATAAACGTTACGCCTGAATATCATTCAGGCCGTTAATTGAATGGCGCCGTATAGTTAACAGCCTAGGCAGTTCATTGGACGGCTGATTAAGCTAGTTGGCGGCGACATATACAATATAGGTACTGAACAGTGTACTAGTACTAGAAGGAATAGGAACGTTAATAGTTTCTCGCTCACATACTAAAATTACTTAATAGTTAACCCTGTTTCACAAATACATCATGCTTATTATAAGTTAAAGGTTTGGTCAGGATATCAGCTGTCATTCTATCAATCGATAAATATTTCATAACGACAACAGTGCCCTTGTTAATAATTTCACGTATGAAATGATGCCTGGCGTCAATGTGCTTGGTCCTAGAGTAATACATTTCATTAGTGCATAATTTTTGAGCTGACTGACTATCGTTGTATATTGTTATGGTAAGGTTTTTACCTGATAATTTAAACAAAAAAGTACGAACGAATAAAGCTTCCTCACGCGTGTTAGAGATAGACATGTATTCAGCCTCCGTGCTAGAGAGAGCTATACTGTCTTTTGTTTTCTACTTTCCCATGAGATGACAGCACTACCGTTAAATAAGAAACCTGTATATGACTTACGATCAATTTCACTAGCTGCAAGCCGCTCTTTTTGTAGGTTAAACAAAAATGCATCGTACCTTTTAGATAACGGAGAACGCGCTTCGCCGCCTTCCAATGCGCCTCAGTGTAGCAGTCGTTGGACTAGCTAAGTACACTGACAGCATGAGCTATGTCTGGCCCGGTGCAAACTGAAATGTACATGAGACAACCAATTAAATTTCTGTAAATTATATTTGGCATCTGTTCTTTTTCCTTTTGTGAGCTTGATTCCCTTGTCTATGGGAGTGTTAACAGGTTTACAATCGGTCATTTGAAACTTTTTTAAAACTGTCTTTATGTTAGCAGATTGATCAAGAGTGATTTGATCTTCCTGTCTACAAAGTCTCATACCTAGTATTTGATAAAATGGACCTACATGGATCCTTTGTTTCAAACTCATTCATCCGTTTTGTATCTAAATAATAATATATTGTCGACATACAATGGAACATATACGCACGGCTCTAAAGATAGTTTTGTAAAATTCATCTTCTTCACGAGTACTCAATTGATTTTCTCATACCATGACTTGGAGGCTTGTTTCAATCAATATATGTAATATGGCTTTGTTCAATTTATAAACTTGATCCTCTTCACCTTTTATGTGAAAGCCTTGCTCCATGTACACATTTTATTTGAAATCTCCATTCAGGAAAGCTGTCTTAACGTCTTAGTGGTCAATTTCTAGATAGAAACTACTTTTCTGAAGAAATTTTCATTTTTGAGGGAATTTCCCACTTTTTTGTTCCAGGTGTTTTTCAAATTTTAATTTTTTATCCTTAAGGAGCTCGCCGAGCCCTTTCTGCCGGTACCACGTGCGACTCTCTAGGGCTTTTGTCCAAAGTGGGCGGAGCCTAAATTTAACTTAGAGCAATAATATTGTAGTAACTGCAGTTAATTTCTGGGCACGCCGTGATTGGGATATACCGCACGTAAAAAAAACTGGTGTGTACAGTGTGGTATGATACAATCTTCATCCCGTGCGCGCTCAAATAAAATATGGTGTTCTTCTAGAAGGATATTAAAAGGTTCCTACAAGGTCGTCAGCACGAGTATGACGCGCCTGGTGGCGCACACCTCCATAGGCTACGGTACCCACTTTACACCTAATTGGTATAAAAACAGTTGCAAAAGTAATGGTCAGTTTGTGGTCCTAACTCCTAAATTGATATAAAACCATTTTTTCTATTCTGTAAGCCAGTCTGGCTACCTAGAACTCATTGAGTAAACAATATGTCTCCGCGTAGAGAATCCCCAATTAGTAGATTACGTGCCATTTATAATGCACATAGATAATATTGGCTGTAGGACTATTTAATCGAATAGAGATTACCTAATGTATTATAGTTTTGTATGCGTACGACGTTTGTATATTAATTGTGTGGGACAGTAGGAATATCGTTAATTGACATATCATTTAATGGTTGTGACGTAAGCAATGGTGGCAATAAACAAAGGTTTAATGAGTTCCACGGATTATGACATTTATAAAACTGCCGTTAAGATACAAAAAAGAAATGAAGTTATTTTTTTTAAGTTGCAAAATTCTTAGTAATAAAAAAAAAGACGTGCGGCACTCGGGGACTGCCACGGTAAAGCTATTGCATAGCATTTTGTATCAACTTATGCAATTATAATTATATTTATATTTATTTACTAGCTGTTGCCCGCGGCTTCGCCCGCGTAGAAGTCGCTTATCGCGTAGGTCGTAAATTTTAGCGCAGAGTCAAGCATTCAGAGCCTAATAGATACTCTTCACACCTCTTTATTTGACTCTTTACTCGACTTTCTACTTGCCTTTCTACTCGATCCTCTGATCATTCCTTTTTCACTCTCTGCTCGCCTCTCCACCTGCCTCCCATTCACTTCTCTAATAGCCTCTCTACTCGACTCCCTACTTCAAATTCAAATTCTTTATTTCACAAAATTGTGCAACGTGATTACATCTTTTGCTGTCAAATTCCGCTTAAAACTATGTTTACCAAGTAGTAGTGCAGCAACAAACTCAATTGCAGCATTTTGGAATGTCAATATACTAAAAGTGATTTCTTAAGACTAAATACGAACGAATTTACATTTGTCTAGTATTAAGATCATCAAAAGAATATTTTAAAAAATTGCCTATCTACTCGCCACTCTACTCGACTTTCTAACTTGCATCTCTCTATTCGACTCTCTACTCCCATCTCTGCCCCTTAAGTTGTTCCTTCTCAGTTGTCTCTCTTTTCTACTCCACTATGTCTTTCCCGAAGCTCTAATCGGTCTATCTATTTCATCAGGATTTATTCTTTGATGAATTTTAATTCAAAAGAAAGTTCACAATTCGTTCGGTATGCTTTTTGTTAGTTTATCACGGTATCAAAATCAGAACGAACGGAAATGATGAAAGGAATTTTATAATTCTTATGGTGTTGGATAGGGTACACAGAAGGATCCCATATCGAAGAAGTCCGCATCTGATGCCGAGATCCTATCCATTTCTTTACCCATCCATCTTCATATCAGATCATCCACCAGCTTGGCGTTTTTTGGCATGGAGTAGCCCTACTTACAGAGCTGTTCAATACCTGAATGACTTTTTGAAAAAGGATTTAGTTGCGGTCACATTCTATGATAAGCCGTGTCTTTGCTACAACTGTGACAAAGTATTTGTGTAACTTATAGTATTTGTATGCCTAAAATGTAACGTATTTCATCGTATTTTTAATAATTTTATGATTTCAAGAAATTTATCATATAAATAATTAATTTAATGCAATGTATATTTATGTAACTGACTGCAAATAAGAGCTTTGGTGCAAACTGTAAGCTTATATTGCTAATAATGAATTGAGAGAAGACTTCAAAATAATAGGAAAAAGCGCCTATTTTGTTTGTGGGAGCAATCATGTCGTTTCGTTTTCAAAAAATTAATGTCTAGGCGCTTTCTATTAAAATTACAGTATAGTCAAAATTGATAAAATACAACTTAAAAATAACACTCTACAGCACGTACATGTTGATCAATATATATATTGTGTACATAAGCGCAGTGATTTTTATCAGCCTTAAGTACGTTTTCTCAGTGACTCTGGTAGGGAGAATGTTCCCCAGTAAAGCCACAACCGTGGCAAAAAGCGAAAATTTTCAAAATGGATGTCGGTGGAAGATAATTCTTACCTCGGTGTGGTTTATAGAATTTAAACATCTGTACTATCTATGCAAAGGGAAGCTGGCAGGTATTGAGTTATATGAACCCCTCGACACTCCCACAAAATAAGAATTCGAGTATCAGGATTTCACAGAATTTCACTACTATGGGAGCTAAATAGGTGATGAACTCAACTGAATATGTTAAGGACATAATTTGTGAAACGGATTATTATGATCTTTTATTTTGTTGGGAAGAGAAGGGTGGTACCTTGTAAAGGGAGTCAGAATCAGATGGCGGGATCCAGAGAGTAAGAATCTAGGAATCTATGGAAATCCTCGAAATGTAGGCAAAGATGCTGTATCTGTTGCTTTTATATAATTCGAGTATTTGCCTCTAAAATCATGGTGTTAAACTGATGATAAAAACAAATAACAAACCAAGCAAATGATCAACGATGGATCCGTTAGATACATACTAAACTTACAACTCACTATAAACCGACTTCAAGAAACACTCTTAGAAGTCGGTGCCAACTTTGTTGAATGTGCCTGAAGTACTATGATGTAATCAATTTAAATATGGTTTATCGGGCTATGCACCGACTTCTAACAGAACAGCTGTAATATCAGTAGCTTTTTTTCAGTGCCTCTTTTTTCTTCCGTTTGTCGGTTTAACTGTTTAATTTATTTATTGGCTATAAAGGTTAGTCCATGTCCGTTCTACAACTCTAATCCAATTCTGCATCAAATTTCATCAAGATCGGTTCAGTTCAGTGTTTTAGGCGTGAAAGGCAACAGACAGATAGACAGGGTTCCTTTCACATTTTATAATGGTAGCACAGTCTAACGAACTTTCATACAGAGTTACAGACTCGTTATGTTATGATATTAGTATGAATTACCCAGGATGTTAAGGATCTGTGGCGTAGCGGTACTGAACACGGCTGTTACGCAGGAGGCGCGGATTCGATTCCCGCATTCGTGCAAACATTTATATGCATGAATATGGGTATTTGAATTGGTCTGGTCATGCCTCGGAATGCACGTTAAGCCGTCGGTCTCAGTTGCCATACGAACAGCTATGGCAGTCGTTACGGGTAGTTGAAGCCCTCAAAAGTCCAACAACTGGTCTAGTTGCAATGCTTCGATATCGCGTTTGGGTTGTAGAGATTCAGCCAAATCCGTAGTTAGACTGGTAAAAGCGGACCTGGTTCCAGGTAATAGGGAGTGAGCCTATTGTCGTATTCCGGGCACTATTGTTGACTCGAGTCATGAATTTGATGCTGAATCTGGGCTGTACATATCTGTCTGATGTGAATCAGCCCTGTATCCCTTAGTCGCCTTGTACGACACCTCGTGGAAAGAGATGGGGTGGCCCAAATTCTACTCTGCCGGGGACCACGCGGCTGAAGAAGAAGACCCAGGATATTAAATTTAATGCAATTATAAATAAATAACAGGAGATATAATAATAAGAAAATGTTCTAATCGAAATAACATTTCTTATATATTCTGATGTGAACGAAACAATATCTTGTTTAAAACTGCGCCATCTAGTTGTAATTTTGTAACTAAAAGATAGAATTACAAATTTTAATTTATTGATTAAATACGAATTTACATATACAATTGTGTATGTAAAAATAAAGTCTATTTATTCACATAGTTGCTTATAATATATGGTAAGCTATAAAAAATCTACCATAAAAATAATCTCAAGCAAAAAAGCGACATTATTGCTCACATCTCTGGTTCTACTAAACCGATTGCGATCAAATAAACGTAAGATTTTAAGTCTGAGCAACCCCTTTCTAACAAAAAAAACCGCATCGAAATCCGTTCAGTAGTTTCTGCGTCCATCGCGAACAAACAGACAAACAGACAAACAGACAAGTATTCCAAAAAATATATTTTCGTGTTCAGTATCGTTAATATAACATACTCCAAGTATTTTTTTTAAATATCTCCAATGTACAGACACGACTCCTTTACAATTATATAATAGTATAGATATATAATTATTTTATAATTCAAAATTAATACTGCATTTGTGATAATAATAAAATGTATGTATATAGAGTACTCACTCATTTTCTTTTACTATTTTTTCGCGACTTTCTTCATTAATAATAAATGCACTTTGTTCATTCATATTCAAAACACTTTATACACAAATTTTACAAGTACAGCTATTCACTGTTGTACATAAATACCTATAGACCTATATACTTTCTCATAAACAGCTGCTATAATTTAATTTTGGATATTATTATTATAAATTTTTTGAGCTATTGCATAGCTTCTATCGAGGGCCTTGAGCGCGGGGACCGAATCCAGAAATTCCGTAACGAAAAAACCTCACGCTCTTCGACACGGTGTTTGTGTGCGTGCAACTAGCCGTATTTGTACGACTCTACGAAGCTCGCACGAATCGAGACGAGCTGCTCCGAAATCGGACGAATACATAAGCAGATACTTTATGGACAAATTCAATTTCAGTCTACAAAATTACATATATTTTTTAAAGGATGGTCGAAATGGAAACAAATAGATAAATAATAATTATTTAAATTAGAAAAATTATACAATAGAGGGGCTGAGCTACTTTCTCAGTTTCTGTGCTTTTACCAAATTTGAAGAGCAAGTTCACCAAGCATTACCAACGTAAACTGTCAATAAAAATGCCCATAGCCTCCCATCCGGCTGAATCAGCGCCGGTTAAGAGTTAGTAAGATCACAATCTTCAGATGAATTAAATTTTACCAATATCTACCTGGGACGCCACAAGGACGCCACGGACGCCGCTCCCAAGACAACGAGCTCCTTGGCAACCAGCTGCCAAAAACAGTGTCAAAATTTTACAGTGCTGTTTTATTGTTATGGTTTTTATTTATTTATATAGTATTTTTGTGTATATAGTGTTTGTGGGACTATGTTTTAGTTTTAAGTATCTTAAGTGCCCGTTTTTCTTTTATATAACATACTTATGTTACACGATAGTGATGTGGAGGTAAGTCAACCTACTGCATCGCTTTTGAATGTAGCACATTTAACAATTTTGGAAAAAATGGACAAAGTTATAAAAATTACAGTCATTAAAATTTTAAATGTGGCCTTGAATGATCGCGCATCACTACAAGCGTCTCTACCGATTCGTTTGGGTGGGCTCGGTATTCGCAAATTTTCAGACGTCAGCTTACCAGCCTTCCTGTCTTCAGTCCACAGTACGGAAGAATTAACTAGGAAAATCCTTGCTCCGACACTAGTTAATTCTGAAGTATTGTGTAAGACTGAAGCAGTAAACGCTTGGAAAATTGCTTGTCCAAACACTGATCTCCCAGGGAACCTTTTCTCACAGCGTCAGTGGGACGGGCCGCTCTGCAATTTAGTAAGACAAAATTTATTAAATACTTGCTCTAATGCTGCAGAGCGTGCCCGTTTACTGGCAGTTAGAGTGTGGGAATCGGGTCTTTGGTTACAAGCTCTTCCGTCATCTAACGTAGGAACTATGTTAGATGACACTACCTTCCACATCGCGACGTGCCTCCGCTTAGGTGCGCCGTGTGTTTCTCCGCATCGATGCCGTTGTGGAGAAGCAGTTGATCGACTTGGACACCATGGCCTGTCGTGCTGCAGGAGTACTGGGCGAATTCCACGACACGCCAGCTTCAACGACATAATCCGCCGTGCCCTTGTCACCGCCGGTGTGCCAGCTGTGCTTGAACCAAACGGTTTGGCGCGCGACGATGGCAAGAGACCGGATGGTATGTCATTAATGCCTTGGAAAATGGGTAGGACTCTGGTGTGGGACGCAACTGGCGTCGACACCATTGCCCCTACTCATTTACCTGGCACGGCTGGCTGTGCTGGTGCTGCTGCAGCTTCTGCAGAGGCTCTTAAGCGGCGCAAATACTCCAATCTCATTGGAGATTATGAATTTGTGCCGTTTGGAGTCGAAACGTTTGGGCCTTGGGGTTCGAGCACCCGCAATCTCTTCAGTGAGATTGCGAAGCGTATGGTCGACGCTTCTCGTGACCAGAAGGCTGGCCTCTTTTTAGGTCAGAGATTATGCTGCCATACAACGTGGCAATGCTGCCAGTGTTCTGGGAACACTTCCACAAGAGGCATGCGATGCGGATGAATTTCACGACGCATTTTAACTTTTAGTTTTCTTTTTAGTAGTGTGTAATTATTTAGAAATGTAGTTTTAAAACCATTGTTATGTAAATATTAGTTCAAATAATAAAGTGAATAGACTATTAAAAAAAAAAAAGAATGACTGTTCTTCTAAAAAAAGAAAATTAATAATAATAATATCCAAAATTAAATTATAGCAGCTGTTTATGAGAAAGTATATAGGTGTATAGGTATTTATGTACAACAGTGAATAGCTGTACTTGTAAAATTTGTGTATAAAGTGTTTTGAATATGAATGAACAAAGTGCATTTATTATTAATGAAGAAAGTCACGAAAAAATAGTAAAAGAAAATGAGTGAGTACTCTATATACATACATTTTATTATTATCACAAATGCAGTATTAATTTTCAATTATAAAATAATTATATATAAATAAATATAATTATAATTGCATAAGTTGATACAAAATGCTATGCAATAGCTTTACCGCGGCAGTCCCCGAGTGCCACACATTTTTCTTTTTTTAGAATAACAGTCATTCTTTTTTTTTAATAGTCTATTCACTTTATTATTTGAACTAATATTCACATAACAATGGTTTTAAAACTACATTTCTAAATAATTACACACTACTAAAAAGAAAACTAAAAGTTAAAATGCGTCGTGGAATTCATCCGCATCGCATGTCTCTTGTGGAAGTGTTCCCAGAAGACTGGCAGCATTGCCACGTTGTATGGCAATGCTTAATCTCTGACCTAAAAAGAGGCCAGCCTTCTGGTCACGAGAAGCGTCGACCATACGCTTCGCAATCTCACTGAAGAGAATGCAGGTGCTCGGACCCCTAGGCCCAAACGTTTCGACTCCAAACGGCACAAATTCATAATCTCCAATGAGATTGGAGTATTTGCGCCGCTTAAGAGCCTCTGCAGAAGCTGCAGCAACACCAGCACAGCCAGCCGTGCCAGGTAAATGAGTAGGGGCAATGATGTCGACGCAAGTTGCGTCCCATACCAGAGTCCTACCCATTTTCCAAGGCATTAATGACATACCATCCGGTCTCTTGCCATCGTCGCGCGCCAAACCGTTTGGTTCAAGCACAGCTGGCACACCGGCGGTGACAAGGGCACGGCGGATTATGTCGTTGAGGCTGGCGTGCCGTGGAATTCGCCCAGTACTCCTGCAGCACGACAGACCATGGTGTCCAAGTCGATCAACTGCTTCTCCACAACGGCATCGATGCGGAGAAACACACGGCGCACCTAAGCGGAGGCACGTCGCGATGCGGAAGGTAGTATCATCTAACATAGTTCCTACGTTAGATGACGGAAGAGCTTGTAACCAAAGACCCGATTCCCACACTCCAACTGCCAGTAAACGGGCACGCTCTGCAGCATTAGAGCAAGTATTTAATAAATTTTGTCTTACTAAATTGCAGAGCGGCCCGTCCCACTGACGCTGTGAGAAAAGGTTCCCTGGGAGATCAGTGTTTGGACAAGCAATTTTCCAAGCGTTTACTGCTTCAGTCTTACACAATACTTCAGAATTAACTAGTGTAGGAGCAAGGATTTTCCTAGTTAATTCTTCCGTACTGTGGACTGAAGACAGGAAGGCTGGTAAGCTGACGTCTGAAAATTTGCGAATACCGAGCCCACCCAAACGAATCGGTAGAGACGCTTGTAGTGATGCGCGATCATTCAAGGACACATTTAAAATTTTAATGACTGTAATTTTTATAACTTTGTCCATTTTTATCAAAATTGTTAAATGTGCTACATTCAAAAGCGATGCAGTAGGTTGACTTACCTCCACATCACTATCGTGTAACATAAGTATGTTATATAAAAGAAAAACGGGCACTTAAGATACTTAAAACTAAAACATAGTCCCACAAACACTATATACACAAAAATACTATATAAATAAATAAAAACCATAACAATAAAACAGCACTGTAAAATTTTGACACTGTTTTTGGCAGCTGGTTGCCAAGGAGCTCGTTGTCTTGGGAGCGGCGTCCGTGGCGTCCTTGTGGCGTCCCAGGTAGATATTGGTAAAATTTAATTCATCAGAAGATTGTGATCTTACTAACTCTTAACCGGCGCTGATTCAGCCGGATGGGAGGCTATGGGCATTTTTATTGACAGTTTACGTTGGTAATGCTTGGTGAACTTGCTCTTCAAATTTGATAAAAGCACAGAAACTGAGAAAGTAGCTCAGCCCCTCTATTGTATAATTTTTCTAATTTAAATAATTATTATTTATCTATTTGTTTCCATTTCGACCATCCTTTAAAAAATATATGTAATTTTGTAGACTGAAATTGAATTTGTCCATAAAGTATCTGCTTATGTATTCGTCCGATTTCGGAGCAGCTCGTCTCGATTCGTGCGAGCTTCGTAGATTCGTACAAATACGGCTAGTTGCACGCACACAAACACCGTGTCGAAGACTGTCGAAAAGAAACGAGCGCGCTCGTTTCTTTTCGGCAGCGTGAGGTTTTTTCGTTACGGAATTTCTGGATTCGGTCTCCGCGCTCAAGGCCCTCGATAGAAGCTATGCAATAGCTTAAAAACTAGTGAAAAATCATTTGTCAATTGTTTTATTACACATCAAACTTCTACGTACGCAACGAAAATGGTATTAAGTCGAGAAGATTTTAGAGCGATGATTTTTTGTGATTTTAAAGTTCTCTCTCTCCCCAAAGACTGTACCGCTCGTCTTCAAAATGCTTTTGGGAGAGAAGCACTTTATTTGAGCACCTAGAGGCGATGGTTGCTGAATTTGAGAGAGGTCGGGTTCCTTTACATGAAGTATTTCGTGAAGGGCGGGCTTCAACTGCTGTCAACAAAAATAGTATTCACATATATAAATATGACCCGATAGTGTGTGGCCGCCAAACGATTCCGGACAGTCCTAGGCTGTCACGTCAGGGTGAACGAGCACACTTTAGCCCGGCCTATCGACCGACGTCTTGTGTCTTTTTGTTTTTTTTTTTACATGCGGGAAATCCCCACGGATGATTATGTCGAACCGAATAAACCGCACGCCATCTGTGGGTCGTGGTGCAAGGCCGAAGGTGAGGTTGTCAAGAGACTTATGACTCGCACCCCGGCTGACCCAGGGCCTTCCCAGGGGGGACTACGCGGTCCCCGGTGTGGCGAGGAACGCTACGCGCGATGCGCGCCCCACCGTGGCCTGCTTCTGCTAGGGTGACGGGCGGCTCCACCCGTCTCACTCAGGTCCGCGCTGCTGGGGGGCCGAGGTCGTTCTGCGCCCTCCGACGCCCCAGCCGCCTACGAACGTCATCGCGCCGCGCCCGCTCCGTTATCTCCTTGACGAGCATGACCTGCTCGCAGAATCTACCGTGTCCGGTAAAGATCTGCGTCTGACGGTACGAGAGGCTACCGTGTGGCTGCTCTAGCCACTCCCTCGGTCTTACCGCCGCAATCACGACGTGCCCTGCGCGTGGTTGCTCAAGTTGACGCTCCCACTCGGCCCTGTGGAGCCATGATTTCTTGGCCCGAATATCTTCGGGCTCGGGATCGAATCCCCGCTCCCGTGCCTCCCTTCGGAACCGATGCGGTGCCGAAAGGGTCCTCGCTTCCAGGATCCACGGCGGCGATCCGGCCAGGAGACCCGCCGCTTCTAATGATATCGTGCGGTACCCCCTGATGGCCCTGGCGCCCATCGTCCTCTGCGCCACACGCATCAGAGGCAAGAACCTGGCCTTCAGGGGTCCGCCCACACGGGGCACCCGTATTAGGCCATGCATGACACCTGCGTAGAGTCTCCTGCAGGAATCATCTGGGCCCCTCAAGTTGGGTAACGGCCGACGCAAGGCATTCGCCGTGGTCACCAACTGGGGGCGCTAGTATTTCAACCGGGGCTTGATGTCAATGGGAGTGCCTCCCACTATAAGGCTGGCTCCCGGGCCTGGCCTGCATCGAGAGCCATTGTCGATGGCTTACTTTTGCTTGGAGTGTGGTGTGTAAGGAACTTATATTCAAAGGACGTGAGTTGTCTTCAAAGGTGTTTATTGAACTGAATACTATAACTAAATCAATAAAGACCGATTTATTGGACCTTCGTCAGTCAATGGATTTTTTGAGCACTATGCACGACGACATGAAGAATAAGATCGACACTTTGGTCAGGGATAACGCTTCATTATGCAAGGAAAATGCAGTTCTCAAAACCAGGGTCCAAGATTTGTCGGATCGCCTTAACGGTATGGAACAACATTTGCGTGAAAATAACGTAGAAATACTGGGCGTACCTGAGCACAACAACGAACATCTCCCTAACTTGCTTCAGCAATGTTCCAAAGTGATCGGATACAATCTGAGGGAAGACACCATATTAAAATGCACTAGAGTTGCTAAACTAAATAAGGAAAGCAAACTGCCTCGCACCATAGTCGTGAAGTTCAGCAGTGTCAGATACCGTGATGAATTCTATTCAGCAGTGCACAGATACAACAAATCAAACCCGACTAATAAACTCAACACCTCATTGCTGGGAATTGGTGGCGATAAAGCGCCAGTATACGTGTCAGAGCACTTGTCCCCATCTAACAAGGCTTTGCATGCTGCAGCGCGTGCGAAAGCTAGGGATCTTGGATATAAATTCGTCTGGGTCAAAAATGGTCGTATCTATGTGAGAAAGAATCAGGATAGTAAATTTTTACTCATTAAAAATGAAAGTAGTCTTAGCTTGTTAAGTCAGTGAAGTTAGCTATATCTAAAACCCAGAGTATTATTGGGAGTCTTATTGCTTGGAATTTCTGAAATTACAATGTATTTATCTATATATTATCAAAATATGAGAGGTATGAGAACTAAAACTATTGATGTGTATAACTCTGTGCTATGTAATAACTATGATATCATATGCTTGTGTGAAACCTGGCTTGATGAAACCTTTTTGTCCTCTGAATTGTTTGACGACAGGTACTGTGTTTTGCGTAGGGACCGGGACCCTGCCTTTTGTGCTAGGTACAACAAAGACTATGGTGGGGGCGTACTGGTGGCTTATCTTAAAGGACTCCAAATCTCTGTACGAGATGATTGGATGTCTAATGATCTTGATGACTTGTGGGTGCAGTTGAGAGTAAGCGGATCGCAGGTCATAAATCTTGGCGTGGTTTATTTGCCGGGTTATCTGTGTTCGGATGTTTTCCGTGATTTCATCGCCAAATGTAACAAGATTTTCAATGATTGTTCCAATCAGTTGAATTGTGTTTTAGGGGACTTCAACCTGCCCTTGGTAAACTGGTCGGCTGAGACAGGTACTCCTAGTAACTGTAACTGTGATAAATCCAAAGCAGTGTACGATTTATTTCAATTTACAACCATACGACAGCTCAATCATTCAGTCAACCATAATGGGCGAATATTGGACTTGGTTGTCACTGACCACCCAGATTCGGTTGTATTGACACCGGCGCTACCCATGAGTCGGCTGGATGCACATCACCCAACATTTGAGCTCATATTCCAAGCTGCTACCAAACCATTGACTCATAACAAGTCACTGCAGGGTCTTTGTTACCGTAGAACTGATTATGAGGGCTGTAAAAGAGACATAGATCGAGTGGATTGGGCAATGCACGCACATTATTTGGAATGTGATGAATTTGTACATTTCTTCTACGACACAATTTACGGCATAATCGAGAAATATACCCCAAAAGCGAATGTGTCCAATGGGAGCTATCCGGTATGGTTTTCTAAAAGTTTGATAGGATTGCTTAGGAGCAAAAATAGAGCACATACTAGATTTAAGCGCTATAGGAATCCGAGGGACTATGACATGTTTTCAATGTTGAGAGCTAGGGCCAAATCGGTTACCTTCCGGTGTTTTAGGGACTACATTAGCAGCATTGAGGATGATTTAAAGATCAACATAAAAGCGTTCTGGAGATACACTAAAACCAAACGCATTACCAATAACATTCCCTGTAGTGTTTATTATCGGGACGCGCTAGGCGAAACCGGAGATGAAATCGTTAACCTATTTGCAGGTTACTTTTCATCGGTTTATAGAACCTCACCGACCAATCCGTATTTTCCTAAGTTTCAATCCTCTAATTATACTATTGGTAACCTATACATAACCAAGAGCGCCCTCTTGAAAAAGCTTGAGAGCATTGATCTTTCCAAAAATGCAGGATTTGATAATATCTCGCCAATATTCATCCGGCTTTGCGCAGGTAGCCTCGTGACTCCTCTGCAAATTATATTCAACAAATCTATTACTGAGGGCATATTTCCAAGTTTGTGGAAGGTCGCCAAAGTGACGCCAGTATATAAATCAGGTGACAAGGGAGACATAACCAATTATAGACCTATATGTATATTAAACTGGTTTTCCAAAATATTTGAGGGCTTTATTTACTCTCATATATACAATCATCTCAAACATACATTAAGTCCTCGACAGCATGGATTTATGACTGGTAGATCGACAACGTCTAACCTTCTCTGTTACACAGCTTATATATGTGACTCCTTCAATAGCAAAAAACAGGTGGATTCGGTTTATACTGACTTCTCGAAAGCATTTGATCGGGTGGACCATTGCATATTGCTTTCTAAGGCCCAGCATCTCGGAATACATGGAGATTTGCACAGGTGGCTCACATCGTACCTGTTAAATCGTAGTCAAATAGTTGCGCTTAGCGGATACGAGTCAGTTCCGTTCTTGGCAACCTCGGGCGTGCCGCAAGGCTCGAATCTAGGGCCGCTATTATTCCTGCTATTTGTCAATGATCTCCTGTCAAAAATAAACAGTGAATGCTTAGCCTATGCTGATGATATCAAAATATATAGAAAAATCACTAACCACCAAGACTGTGAAACCCTTCAGACTGACATAGATACTATTGTGCAGTGGTGTGAAGAGAACCATATGGCACTGAACATAAAAAAATGTCAGACTATCACTTTCAGTAAGAACAGGAATCTCCTGAACTATAACTATAATATTATGGGAACTAAAATTGACCGAGTTAGTGTGGTTCGTGACTTGGGTGTCTTGTTTGAGGCGGATATGTCGTTCAGATCACATTATGAGCACATCTGCAGCAAGGCCAATCGTATGCTTTCATTTGTTCTGCGTAATGCAAAACCTTTTAAGCATCCAGATTCCTTAATTACCTTGTATTGCGCGTTAGTAAGGAGTATTACTGAATACTGTGCTTCCGTCTGGGCTCCAATATATGCTGTGCATGCTGACAAAATAGAAGCGGTACAAAAACGCTTCGTCAGGACCTTGTGCATCAGACATGGCCTTAGACGTAAAATACCTGAATACGAGGACAGACTTAAAACCTTCAATTTGTTAAGTTTGGGGAAGAGGAGGGAGGTGGGTGACCTTTGCACCCTGTACAGAATTACAAATGGCTTGCTTGACTGTGATCTGGTCACCTACCTGAACTTTAAGGTACCCACTCGGTCCGTACGCATTCCACAGCTGTTTACTATACCTCTATGTAAAAATAATGTGTCCCAAAATAACCCGCTCCATAGAATGTGCAATCAATACAATAAGGTTTGTACACAGGTTGATATTTTTGCCGATAGCTTCAATACTTTTAAAAAGCGTCTTATTTAGATTTTTTTTTTTTGTTGTTCTTTATTTTCAGTCTCATTTTTCAGTTTTGTGTCACATAATAATTAATTTGTTTGCCCCCTACAGCCTACAGTTGTATCTTTATTCTTTTATTAACGCAACCATTTAACACAAAAATGCTGTGTATAGATATAAGTGGACATCAGATTCAAAAAGTGTATCAATTAATGTTATATCAGTGTCTTATGTAATCTGTTTTCTGTTTCTATACCTAATAAAATAAAATAAAAATAAAATAAAAATACATGCATGCATTTAATTTCTATTGATGTGTATATGTGTGTGTGTGAACTAGCTTAAACATTCCGGCCACCAAAACAGACTGTTTTATATATAATTTTAGGTTCATGTATAGCATATAACTCTCAATTAAACTTCTTATCCTCAATTCTTCTTATCCAAAATTCAATCAACTCAATCCCTTACTTATAATGTAGTGTGAATTTACTAATTTCTTATTTGAATGCAATGGACTGTTATAGTTATTAACTTAACTTATACTTTAACAATTCAATTTTTTTTTTGGTTACCTATACAATTTATGAATATAAACTAAATTCTCAATCTTTAGGTAAACAAATCAACTTTGAAAGAGGTCTTTTCAAAATGTCACCTTTACACTGTACACTCACAACACGCACTAGATTGTCCGCACCAGGATGGAAGGCCTTAACGCGACCTAATAGCCATTTATTAGGTAGTAAGTGGACGACTAACTTCGAATGCCACTTATAGCGCTGCTGGAGGGTGTTTAAGTACTCAGATTGCCAGTTTCGCCAAAACTCTTGTTAGTCTTTGAACCCATTGCCATCTGCTTATTTAAAACTTAATGTATAATGTATAATCCTTGTCATTAGCGTCTGGAATACCCCCTATATCGGCTCTCCTACAAGAAAGTGTCCAGGTGTTAAGGGTGTCAATGTCTCAATTGTATCATCTAACTGGCACAGTGGCCTGGAATTTAGACATGCCTCAATTTAAGCCAAAAGGGTAGACATTTCTTCAAAGGTCAGTTTGGTACTGGTGTTTATCTTGCTTAAATGACGTTTGGCCGCCTGGACCCCAGCTTCCCAGAGACCCCATAGTTTGTCATTTTTGGAGGTAAGAAATGCCAGGTTGTTCCGTCATTGGCTAAAAGCTCAGCTACTTCCTTGGCTAGATTTTGTTTTCCTCTTGCGAACAGATTTCTTAGCTCTTTATCTGCGCCAACAAAATTAGTTCCATTTGTAACGTGATATTTTTCACTTTTGCTTATTGTTTTCTAATATAGATTTCTTTGTTCCAGAGCCACCTAGAGTGTCTCACGGGAACTAGGCATAATTGTTTGGCAGTGAAACTTCTAATCTTCGATTAGGTGTGTTCTAGTTCTCACACTCGACCGGTGGATGGCGCTGGTGTCCTACAGCATATATCCAATTTTTTTATAGCTCTCATTTATCATTTTATTTACAATTTAACAATAATAAATAAATGATACTTACTTTCTCAGAATTTGTGACATATTCGTGAACAAGTCATAATTATAATAAATATTTGTCGTACCGGGTCTGTTATAGCCTATGGTCCCCGTCAGCTGACGTGAGCTTGTCTATGACCGGACTAATGAGCTTTTTGCATGATTAGCAGAATTTTAGGGATTGTTCACGAATATTCGATGGATTCGGGTATAAATAGGCCTGCGCCGATCCTCAAACCGAACTTCTATATCAATCTTCGTAGCTGTCTCTGAATAAATAAATTCTGTGTCTATATCTTGTAATAAAATTGTTTGGTGAAAACTTCGTTCCCAGATATTCTGGGTCGCTGGTCTGAGCTCGTGTGCCCTCTGAATACGCTCTTCTCTGACATTTATCTACGGCGTGCTTCGTGGTACAACGGCTGCTGTGAGCCGTATACATCGGCGAACGGTCTACTCTGAACATCCTAGAGGCCATCCCGCAATCACCCAAGGCCAGTACACTGTCGCCGTGTACCTGTTAATGTGTAGCTGTAGTGCCAACCAGAAGTAAACGTAGTACGCTTAGTAGCCTGTACTAGAATTCACGTACCTTAAATGTGTAGCTAGTGCTATAATTCATGTGCATATTGTGTTTTCATCTGCTTATTATCTGTGCCTGCTGTGTGTGTTCTTTCTGTCTCACACTTCTGTATTCTGTACCTGTCTGTCTACCTACTTATCACTACACATCTTCTGTATTCTGTGCCTGTCTGTCTACCTACTTGTCTGTACATATTCTTCTGTCACCTGTATCTACCTACTTCACTACTATATATTTCTCTGTGTGTAACTCTGTGTTCTATTCTATCAAATATATGTGTGTACACCTAAACTACCAGCTGTTTTCATTGGAGCCCTAGCTTCCCTGTGCACGCACCTCTCTAGCTCTGTGGAGAAGGCGCCCTGGGTAAGAGTTCTGCATCAGCCCCTGAGCGAGCCGGTGAGTATCCACCTGACTAGGTCAGTGGTTACAAATTGGCTCCCAACGTAGTGGCAAGACTCTGGTACTACTCTGCGGTAGTCTCAGTCTAGTGTGTGTGCATAGGAGGCTAACTCTGATGAAAACAACCTGGGAATCCGTCTGAGACTTCCCAAGACGTTAATTGGTTGTGTTAGCAGCTGAACACGTAATTAATCTTCTTGTCTTTTTCCAGCTACCTACACCTGGGGTGGGAAAAGACACCCAAAATTCCAAATTTCAAAATTAAAAAACAGCTGTGATTTTGGTAAGATTTTCTGATTTTATTCGGCATACCCACTTTTTTTTCTTTTTTGTTTTTTTTCTTTTTTCTTTTTTCTCCTCTTTTCTAGCCTGTTTCTAGTCTTTCTTGCAGATGTGCACATATATATTTGGACTGTAATATAATTTTTTCTGTGTAACAAAACCTAATAAGATTTTCTGGGTAACTACAAACTTTATAGAAAGTGTGTAGGTACCTGGCATTTTGAAAATTAACTTGAACTTTGTCCTCATAAATGATAGAAACTTTTAATTCTATTAGACAGCCTCTATTTGTATTAAATTATAGCAATCAATTTAAAACTTTAGTTAAATATCAAGCACCTTGTTGATATCTACTTATGAACCTCTGTTTTACATCTTGTATTTGAACCTTGTCTGTTTGACCAACATTGCCAGTTGTGTAACTGACTTTGCATTTGAGTCTAAACTTTAACTTTAGTGTATTAATAATAGACACCTGTAACTCTATTATAAATATAAATCATATAATTTAATTTGAAGCCATTGTCAGATATCATACACTTTGGTGGAACTTACTTGTTATTTCTGTTTAATACTTTGTGATTGAACCCTGTCTGTGTCATCTACATTGTTACCTATTTAATTGTCGTAATTAAACTTTTACATCATGGCACAGATGCAAAAATATATTAACTATCTGAGAAAAGACGAACTCTCTAACGAGCTTGCTCACATAGGCATTTCAGTGGCACCTGATGCGACGGTGGCTGGCCTTCGGAGTGAGCTGAGGACGGCACACCGACTTGTCCGTCGGGGTAGCATCAAGCTGAAGGCGGTGGTCCCCACTGATGCAGCGGCGGAGCTTTCCATCTGTACGCCTAAGGTCTCGGAACTAAGTGAGGCCCTCCAGTCAGGTGACTTTGTTTCTGATAAAAATTGTCGCATAAGAGTAGCCTTCAGGGCGAACTATCTGCTAACTAGGCTGGCTCGTTGTGGTCTAGATTGTCCTGAACTGGCCGAACTTCGTGATAGGCTTGTGAAGATCGTCGCTGTGGCTGAACCCAGCACTGATTCTGAATCTGACGGGTCAGATGAAGGTGATGATGATTCGGGTCGTGACCGGGTAGAGTACACTTCACCTGCAGTGAGAGAGGACCGCTCGGTACGAGCTAGTTCTGGTAAATCTTGTTCCACGTCTGACAACATAGTGTATAGGGAACGTCCCGTTAACCTATGTTCTTTTAACTTAAAATATGATGGTTCCTCTTGTGTGCGCGTGTTTTTAGAGAGATTAGAAGAACTTAGATGTGCACGGGAGGTCTCTAAGTCTAAACTCCTTCTGGCTTTCTCTGACCTGTTGGACGGACCAGCTTTGTCTTGGTTCCGTACAAATAGAACTAATTTCATCTCATATGAGGACCTTATTGGTGAGCTTAGAGATACATTCGATATTCCTGACTATGATTATCGTCTCAGAAATGAGATTAGACAGCGTAGCCAATCCCGCTCTGAGTCCTTGGTTAGCTACTTATGTACAATGCAGGCTATGTTCTCAAGGTTGTCGTGTAAAATGCCCAGTGAGGAACAGCTGGACATTCTCATGCACAATATTAGACCAGACTACATGAAGGAATTGGCCTTGCATGATGTCAACTCTATTGATGATCTGAGACGTCTAGGTAAACGTCTGGAGCTTGCGCGTACAAGGGCGGACGCTTTCCGTGAGCCTATTTTGGACAAATTTGAGATTTCGTCTGATTTACACCAGCACAAGACCAAAGGCGTGCAAAGGCCCCCTAAGCAGGTGTCTGCAGTCGAGACGCCATCTACCTCCAACGAACGCAAATGCTTCCGGTGTGGCGAAAGCGGGCACGCTGCATACAACTGCACCCAGTCGAGAGAGTTGGTGTGCTTCCGGTGCGGTCTCAAAGGAGTCAAGACACCAGACTGCTCAAAATGTACTGGTAAGCCAAAAAACGCGTAAGCCAGGGCCTTATTGTGAACTCTATACATCACTCTGTATCTGAGTCTATTTCTGATAGGGTCCTGTTTACTAAACGGGATAACGATGTTAGACCGTATCTAGTTGTTAAAGTATTAAATTTAAATGTCTTAGGCCTTCTGGATTCCGGTGCCTCTTGCTCTATACTAGGAAAGGGAGCGCACCGTATCTTCTTGGAACTGGGTTTTGATCTTGAACGTATCAACCCTTCCTTTCGCATTACAACTGCCGACAGCTCATATGTGCAATGTCTGGGTTGTATTTCTCTACCTATTGAGTATAATTCGGTTATCCGAGTTATCAAATTCTATGTTGTTCCGGGAATCACCACCTCCATGATATTTGGAGTGGATTTTTGGCAGCAATTTAAGTTAGGTGATAAACTAATTTCACAAAATATTAGTCTTGATGGTTTTAGTGACAATAATCCTATCGAGTCTGTGTCTCTTAACAGTGGCCTCGAGGATTACAGCAACCTGACTACTAAACAAAGGGGTGTAATCAACGAGATCATTGAAAAGTTTGACTCTTTGAACACGGATAAGGTGGGTTTAGGTCGGACTACACTTGAGCATCATGTCATTGACACGGGTGGCAGTAAGCCGATCAAACAGCGTTACTACCCGCTCTCTCCTCTCAAACAGAAAGCCCTGGAAGCCGAGTTGGACCGAATGCTAGAGATGGGAGTAGTGTCCCCGTCTCAGTCCGCATGGAATTCTCCAGTGGTCATGGTGGAGAAGGCGAACGGCGAACTCAGGTTGTGCTTGGACTCTCGCAAGCTCAACTCTGTGTCAAAAAGTGACGCCTATCCCTTACCGTACATTAATCAAATCTTGGACCATCTGAATAATGCTAAATATTTATCCTCTGTAGATCTGAGTGCGGCCTACTGGCAGATTCCGTTCGACTCTCTGCAGTCCGCCGAGAAGACTGCCTTTACAGTTCCCCGTAGGGGGCTGTTTCATTACAATACCATGTGTTTTGGACTCGTTGGAGCTGCCGCCACGATGCAGCGCCTAATGGACCGTCTGTTTGGTCCTGAGTTCGACAACAGGGTATTTGCGTTTCAGGACGACATAGTCTGTGTGTCCAGTACCTTTGAGGAGCATGTAGAGCTCTTACATAGAGTCTATCAGCGACTCAAGGATGCTGGCCTAACTATTAACATGAAAAAGTCTCACTTTTGTCGGAGTGAACTCAAATACCTGGGGTATTATGTGGACAAACACGGCCTTCGGACTGACCCTGGTAAAGTTGAGGTTATTCTCAACTATCCTACACCTACTAACCCAAAGGAGGTTAAGAGGTTTCTGGGAATGGCCGGCTGGTATCGTCGTTTTGTCAATAATTTCTCTAAGATTAGTAAACCTCTGTGTAAACTAACGTCTAAGAATGTTAAGTTCGAATGGACACCCGAAGCGGAACAGTCCTTCAATCTTCTCAAGTCAGCTTTGGTCTCTGCCCCTATATTGAAGATGCCTAACTTTGAGTTGCCTTTCCGTATTCTCAGTGATGCGTCCGCATTTTCAGTTGCTGCTGTGCTGACACAAACTCACGATGGAGTTGAACACCCTATCGCCTACTGCAGCCGTTCTCTCAACAAGAACGAGGTGAACTACAGCACAACTGAGCGGGAACTTCTGGCCGTGATTTTCGCCTTAGAACAATTCAGACAGTACGTCGAGGGCCAGAAGTGTACAGTCGTCACGGATCACTCCTCTTTACTGTGGTTCCATAAGCTGAAAAACCCTACGGGTCGTTTAGCGCGTTGGAGCATGAGGCTAAGTCAATTCGATTTTGACATTGAACATCGGAAGGGTAAAGATCACGTTGTACCTGACGCTCTGTCTCGTATAACGATTGATTCGCTAGATGCTGCCTCCTCTAAAGACCCTTGGTATATCCACACCATGAACAGTGTGCGGAAGAACCCTAGGAAGTTGCCGAATTTTGACATTCGTGACAACCTTTTATATAGATTTTCTAAGAATAAATACTCTCTGACTTCAGATTTCGACTGGAAGTTGGTGGTACCCCAGGAGGATCGCCTGTCCCTGCTCTCTAAGTACCATGATGACACACTTAGTGCTCATGGTGGTGTTTGGAAGACACACAAAAGGTTAGCCCTAAATTATTATTGGCCCAAAATGTACGAGGACGTCAAACAATATGTCGGGAAGTGTGAAGTCTGTAAGCAGTACAAACCCGTAAACACGTCTCGTCCTGGCCTCATGGGTAGCCCGAAGCAGGTGTCGAAGCCTTTCGAAGCTATCTCTGTCGATCTACTTGGTCCCTTTCCTACTTCAAGTAATAGAAACGTGCACCTGATCGTGGTCTCCGACTATTTTAGTAAATACGTCATGTTGTGCCCTATTCGGGTTGCCACAGGCGCTGTGGTCGCGAGATTCATAGAGAAGAGTGTATTTCTTGTTCATGGAGTATGTAAAACTATTTACATGGATAATGGTCCTCAGTTCGTAAGTAAGCCTTTTAAGGATCTACTAACTAAATATAATGTACCCAATATATACTATAACCCTAGGTATCATGCCCAGACTAATCAGGCGGAAAGAGCTATTCGCAATGTTGTCCAAGCGATCTCGTGCTATGTGAAGTCACAACACAAAGCATGGGACTCGTTCTTGGTTGAAGTACAGTGCGCTCTGAACACTGCGGTTAGCGAAGCAACTCGCTTCACCCCATACTTTCTGGTGCATGGTAGGGAGTTCATTGGAGATGGAGTTCTATACAGGCAGTCAGACATTGCGTGCCACCCGGCTTCTGTCGCTGTGGACGATCCATCAGCCTTTGGTGTCAAACTGAGAGAAATACAACGCATCTACGACCAGGTGAGGAAACATTTGAACGTTGCCCACCAGCGTAATGAAAAGTATTACAACCTCAGAAAAAGGCATGTGGAGCTGAAAGTAGGACAAATCGTGTACAAACGCACGTTCTACCTGTCAAACAAAGCAAAGAACTTCACTTCCAAGTTAGCCCCTAAGTTCCTTAAATGTGTGGTAACCGCCAAGCAATCCCCTCTGGTATATAGGCTGTCAGATTTAGACGGTAAGGATCTTGGTGAGTACCATATCAAAGACATCCTGAAGTATAAGGAGGAGCCGTCTCCAGTACCTAATGTCAGCGATGTTGCCACTACATAGCACTGTTTATCTAGTCTATAAAACCAGCGCTATGTTATGCTTAATCTGTATAATATCTGTTTTCTCTCTGAGTATCTACGTGACTATAATTTGTCACATTGTAGGTTCCACCATACACCGTACCGAGTGTTTCTCTCTCATTTCGCCTCTCAATTCTCCACAGCTCCTTGTAGTTGTTGGTAGTGTTGGTGTATCTGCAGCGAATAAAGGGAACATTCATTTTCTTTGTAGGACATTTGACTCTAGCTATGTAACCTAACCATTGCGCAAGTCAGTGTATAATTAGGTGTGTGCGAGGAATGTTCCTTAGTTTTGTAATTATAGTCGTCAGTTTGTGTTTGAAATACCCAGCTGTTTATCTATATCTATTGTAAGCATTTTCTGTTTTCTTTGTTGTGTATTTCCAGCGTATTGTGTCCGCAGGAAATACTATTAATGGGGGGGGTGGTGTAACGTGATATTTTTCACTTTTGCTTATTGTTTTCTAATATAGATTTCTTTGTTCCAGAGCCACCTAGAGTGTCTCACGGGAACTAGGCATAATTGTTTGGCAGTGAAACTTCTAATCTTCGATTAGGTGTGTTCTAGTTCTCACACTCGACCGGTGGATGGCGCTGGTGTCCTACAGCATATATCCAATTTTTTTATAGCTCTCATTTATCATTTTATTTACAATTTAACAATAATAAATAAATGATACTTACTTTCTCAGAATTTGTGACATATTCGTGAACAAGTCATAATTATAATAAATATTTGTCGTACCGGGTCTGTTATAGCCTATGGTCCCCGTCAGCTGACGTGAGCTTGTCTATGACCGGACTAATGAGCTTTTTGCATGATTAGCAGAATTTTAGGGATTGTTCACGAATATTCGATGGATTCGGGTATAAATAGGCCTGCGCCGATCCTCAAACCGAACTTCTATATCAATCTTCGTAGCTGTCTCTGAATAAATAAATTCTGTGTCTATATCTTGTAATAAAATTGTTTGGTGAAAACTTCGTTCCCAGATATTCTGGGTCGCTGGTCTGAGCTCGTGTGCCCTCTGAATACGCTCTTCTCTGACATTTATCTACGGCGTGCTTCGTGGTACAACGGCTGCTGTGAGCCGTATACATCGGCGAACGGTCTACTCTGAACATCCTAGAGGCCATCCCGCAATCACCCAAGGCCAGTACACTGTCGCCGTGTACCTGTTAATGTGTAGCTGTAGTGCCAACCAGAAGTAAACGTAGTACGCTTAGTAGCCTGTACTAGAATTCACGTACCTTAAATGTGTAGCTAGTGCTATAATTCATGTGCATATTGTGTTTTCATCTGCTTATTATCTGTGCCTGCTGTGTGTGTTCTTTCTGTCTCACACTTCTGTATTCTGTACCTGTCTGTCTACCTACTTATCACTACACATCTTCTGTATTCTGTGCCTGTCTGTCTACCTACTTGTCTGTACATATTCTTCTGTCACCTGTATCTACCTACTTCACTACTATATATTTCTCTGTGTGTAACTCTGTGTTCTATTCTATCAAATATATGTGTGTACACCTAAACTACCAGCTGTTTTCATTGGAGCCCTAGCTTCCCTGTGCACGCACCTCTCTAGCTCTGTGGAGAAGGCGCCCTGGGTAAGAGTTCTGCATCAGCCCCTGAGCGAGCCGGTGAGTATCCACCTGACTAGGTCAGTGGTTACACATTGTCGCTCCATAGATGTCGACACATTCCTCTGCGACCGACCAATCTTCGTAAGCAGCTATGAAGGCTTGTGATGTAAGATCAGATGCAGCTTCTAGGTGTATAGCGTTTGTCGCCATACAAACAAATACACAGATGTATCCCTTAGTAGAGTGATGACCTCCCCTTTGATGTTCTTAGATAGATAGGACCAGCATATTCGACTTCAGTGTTTAAAAATGGTTTACTCTTTGCATTGGTAGCTGGCCCATCATTTGTGTATTTGTTTTTGCTTTATGTATTATACATGTTTTACATGATCTTATGTATTTTCTTACAGTAAACTTCAAACCAATTACCCAATATCTACTAATGTATCATATAGTTTCATATATATAGTGTCATAGTTTGTGATATACCACCATGTATGGTCTTGGTGAACACATAACAAAACTCCTCATTGAAGACGCTCATGTCTTCAATGAGGAGTTTTGTTATGTGTACACCCTTAGGAATTATTATAGGGTGTTTGGCTGTATCAGATATATTGGCGTTCTGTAATCTTCCTTCAACTCTTAGTAAGCCTTTCTTGTCAAGAAATGGTGTAAGTGATATGAGTGAACTTTTAGCTTTAACCTTTCCTTGCATTCTTATGTCTTGAATATCCTTACTGTATACATAATAATATTCTTGATTTAGGTTTTTTTTTTACCGTAGGTATCGCCCCTCTCCTGCGCATCCAGTAGCAGCGTGATTGTGATCGCTGCCGTTTATGGGGGGCCTGCGCCGCCGGAACGGCAGCGGTCGGAGCAGCTGCTGGCTGAGCTGGGACCGGCTTCGCCACTTTTGCCCGCGCCGCCACCTTACTCCATTCGCCTCTTTGGCTGCGGCCGACTTCTTCTTCGCCTTCTTTACCTTCCTCTTCTTCTCCCCTCCAGACCCATTAGGGCAGGGTTCCGTCCCATTCGATCCGCCCGGCACATGGGCAGAGACGGAGGGAGGCGAAGCAGGAAGAGGCGGGAGCGCGGATGTGAGCTGCTCCTGTGACCGAGCTGCAGCTCGCTTGTCTGCCTCGAGAGGTGGGCGAATTCGGGTCTCGTGCAGCAGCCGATCCGCAATCCCCGCGAGCCGCGCGTCGATGAGAAAGGCGATCTCATCGCGGCTCATGGGGGGCGGCGCAGATTGCGCCTGCTGCTGCCAGGCACGCATTTCGGCCCGCACAGCTGCTAGCTCGGCCTGGAGCTTAGCCACCTCTTCCGATTCCGCCTCAGGTCCCGCACGTATTGCCCCTTCAAGTGGGAGCTCTTGGTGGCGATGGTTTGCACCATCCCCACTTCTGCCTCAATGGCACCAGTGAGCTGCTCCGTACTGAGGGACTCCGCCGATTCCTCTCCCGCTTGGGGCTGTCGCAGCTCGAGCTCCCGCTCCATGGCCGCGTTTAGCTCGGCCTTGGCTTGCACCAGGCCAGCGTATTCGCCCGTAGTGGTTGGGCGTCCGCGGGGCTTCTTAGTGGCCTCCTCGGTCTCCGCCTCTGGGACCCGTTTACGCCATAGTCTTCCCGATACTGGGGAAGACGACCGCGAGCTCCCTGGGCTTGTGCGCGGAATGATGGTTGGATCCAAGCGATCCAACACCACCTGCGCCTTGGCGAGAGAGCCATGAGGTCTCGCGACCTCCGTCTCGATCTCCATATCTGCACTCGTCAGCTTCGACAGCCTCAACGAGCACCGACGGGTCTGTCCTTCGGGAACTTGGTCCCGGCTCGACAACGCTGTCGCCTCTTCGCGCTCATCGCCCAAGGACCGACCCCTGTGGAACGCCACACGACATACTTTGGCGGACCACTCCGTTTTGGGCCGGGTAGATGATGACCCGGTCCACGAAGTAGTCCGCAAGGACGCGCCTGAGGTACCACGGGACATTGTGGTACCTCAGCGCCTCCGCAATGGTCTCCCAGGGGAGGGTGTTGAAAGCGTTGGCTATATCCAGCGCTACAGCCAACAACACCTCACCCCCAGCGACCACTTCATCGACGCCGTCCCGCAGCCGGGATATGGCGTCGAGAGTCGACCTCCCGCGACGGAAGCCGAATCAAGGTGACCGACGAGACGCGCAGCAAGCACCCGCTCAAACAGCTTGCACATCTCGTCGAGCAGAACGATGGGGCGGTAGGCCGACGGCGACTCGGCTGGGCGCCCGTGCTTCTTTAGAAGCACGAGCTTGCCGGTCTTCCATCGTCGCGGGACTCTCCCCGACGCCACACACTCCGACATGAGTGACAGCGTTTCTTCCTCTAGTGCCGGCAAGACTGTGGCAATAACCTTCCCAGGAATGCCGTCCGGGCCCGGGGCACGATACTTGGCCTTGAGTGCCAGGATCGCAGCCCCTAACCCGGCCTCGGACACGGGAGTTATTGCCCCTTCGTCTGCCGGCACCTGGCTTGGTGCTGCCATCCGCAGTGGGCCCCACTCTTCCCTCGCAAGGAAGAGGGAGCTGACCACTCGGTCCGCGTACAGGGCCTCACGGGCGGCCCTGTACGCGGCGTGCAGTTGCTCTTCTCGGGCGAGGTCTCTAACGGCCCGCCTTCGACTGCGGGTGTACTGCCTCTGGGCTGCGTAACTTGCGGTACGCAGCCCGACTAGGTGGGGACGCCACCAGTACACCTGCTTCCTGGGCGGAATAGGCCTCGCCCTCTGCATCGCCGCGTCGCAGACGCGAGTCAGCGCTCCTGCGAGCCGCTCGCACCTCGCGTCCACGTCGAGGCCGCTATCAACAGCGGCCCATCGCTCCACGACAGCCGCCTCTTTGGCCAGCTCCCGGTCCAGAGAACCGAGTCGCCACCGCGGACCCTCCCCTACCAAGGGGCGGTCCAGCTCCACACGAGCCGACGAGGTGGCGGGGACGATGTCGAACCGGATGTAACGATGGTCCGACGCTGTCCCCACCCCCTCGACGACCCGCCAGTCGTTGATGCGTCGGGCCAGGTCAGAACTGGCGAACGACACATCAACGATCGAGCTGCCCTGGGCTCGCACTAGGATGTGCACCGCCCCTTGGTTCAGCAGCACCAAGCCTTGGGACACCGCCCACTCATCTAACAGCTCCCTCCGATCATCGGTCGCCGGAGATCCCCACGCCCGAGAGTGAGCGTTGAAATCCCCGGCCACCACAGCCGGGGTGGGGTGCACTTCTACCAGCAGAGCCCCGACCTCCGAGAGCGACTGCTCAAATTCGGCGATGCTTCTGCTGGGGGGACAGTACACCCCAATCACTGCAGCGCCGCCCAGCGCGACGAGTACGCACCCGCGGCCCCTCCGCACTCTGTCGAAGGGTGGGGCAGATCGGCCTCGGCGCAGAGGCGGCCTTGCACTCGCCGGATCCGAGCCGGTGACCGGACGCCACTCCTTCCGCCGCACAGACGGGGCATCTGGGCTCCGCGGAGCAGGAGGCCGACTTGTGGCCCGCCTGCCCACAGCGGAAGCATAGCGCACTGCGGTCAACACCCTGGAAATGACCTATAAATGGGGCGCGGATGGCAGAGGTAATAAAAAAAATTACAAACAAAAGTTTGAATAAGAGGATTCTGATGATTCGTACGTTTTTATTACTTCGTTAGTTCCTCTACGCTTACACTACATACAAAAAAATAATGATGTAATTATTTGGCAGAATCCACGTACTAATTCCGCCAGGTTTTGTAGGCCAATTAAGTTGCAATTCGTGAAAGAGACACCAGAAATAATTAATTCTGAGTTTGCTAATATGGATAGACAAATCGCAAATTTAACACGTACCAAGATAGATTTGTGTGGTCGTACTTATAATGCCAAACATATTTTGCTGAAAACTATGATTGATGGAAAGATCTGCAATGCTTTATCATTAAATAGGTCAACACAGAGATGCTACATTTGTAAAGCGACTACGTCTGATTTTAATAAAATTCTAGATTTAGAACCAAGATCTTACAACCCTCAAACACTGGACTTCGGCATATTACATTACACGCATCTATTAGATTTTTTGAGTGCCTTCTGCACATATATAAATTGTCTGTGAAGTCGTGGCAAGTTCAGGATGAAGAAAATAAACAGATTGGTACCAATAGAAAAGAGAATATACAAGAACAATTTAAAGAAAACTTGGTTTGTTGGTTGATGTTCCAAAACCGGGCTTCGGCAACACCAATGACGGCAACACTGCTAGGGGATTTTTTGCAGATCCTGATACAGTACACGAGATCACAGACATCGATCGTGACTTGATTGTAAGATTTGGTACTATTCTGAAAACTTTAAGCTGTCCATATAAAATAAATAGTGCCTTCTTTGATGAATATGCAAGAGATACGGCAAAACTATATGTTAGTTTATACGGATGGTACAGCATGCCACCCACAGTACATAAAGTTTAGTTTTAACTCATGGCAAAGACATAATTGATAATTTCTTGTTGCCTATTGGACAATTAGGGGTAGACGCACAGGAATGTCGCCATAAAGATGTAAAATATTATAGAGAACACAATACCCGAAAAATGTCACGCAAGCAGACTAATGATGATTTATTCAAAATATTATTGGTGTCATCAGATCCTCTGATATCGATTTTACGCCCCTTACCCCTAAAGCAGAAAGGTATTTTTCCTGCAGAAGTCATAAAATTATTAGAACAACCTAATTTTGATACAAACTGGGAAGAACCTTCACACTAATTTTTTTTGTACGTTGGAATATCAAAAACTGAATTTAAATAAAGATTAATTTATTTTAATAGCAATATTTTCAATAACAGTATTAGATTATTGTGATTCCAAGTTAAAATATTTTTGTCATCCTAAATTGTAATTATTGATCACTGTGCGTCGCCCAGCGATCTGCCCCACCCTTCGACAGAGTGCGGAGGGGCCGCGGGTGCGTACTCGTTGCGCTGGGCGGCGCTGCAGTGATTGGGGTGTACTGTCCCCCCAGCAGAAGCCTCGCCGCATTTGAGCAGTTGCTCTCGGAGGTCGGGGCTCTGCTGGCAGAAGTGCACCCCACCCCGGCTGTGGTGGCCGGGGATTTCGACGCTCACTCTCGGACGTGGGGATCTCCGGCGACCGATGATCGGGGGGAGCTGTTGGATGAGTGGGCGGTGTCCCAAGGCTTGGTGCTGCTGAACCAATGGGCGGTGCACACCCTAGTGCGAGCCCAGGGCAGCTCGATCGTTGATGTGTCGTTCGCCAGTTCTGACCTGGCCCGACGCATCAACGACTGGCGGGTCGTCGAGGGGGTGGGAATCGCGTCGGACCATCGTTACATACGGTTCGACATCGTCCCCGCCGCCTCGTCGGCTCGTGTGGAGCTGGACCGCCCCTTGGTAGGGGAGGGTCACCGCGCGAGCCCCTACGTTCCACGACGCCGCCGTTCTTGCCACGGCGGGCGTCGACCACGTCGTGCGTCGCATCGGGGCGCTGGGGCTAAAGGTGGCCCTCGAAAAGTCCGTTGCCCTGTTCTTCCATGGCCCTCGGCAGACGCCGCCTCGAGACCAAACAATAGTGGTGGGTGGCACCTCCATCGCTGTCGGGAGCAGCCTGAAATACCTCGGGCTCATTCTCGACAGTCGGTGGAGGTTCGCGGAGCATTTCCGGCAGCTGGCACCGAAGTTGCTGGCATTTGCTGGAATGCTCTCGCACTTGCTACCCAACAGCGGAGGACCGGGGTCTGCCTGCCGCCGTCTCTACGACGGAGTGGTGCGCTCCAAGGCGCTCTACGGGGCGCCCATCTGGGCGGAAGCCCTCTGCCCAGCAAGCGTTGCGTTGCTGCGGCGTCCGCAGCGCGCCATCGCGCAGAGGGCTGCATGAGCGTACCACACCGTCTCTTACGAGGCGGCGTGTTTGATCGCGGGCAGTATACCCTGGGATCTCGAGGCCGGCGTCCTTAAGAGGGTGTACGAGGAGGGCGCCCTGATGCGGCGTGTTGCCGGAGGTCGACCGGCTCCGGAGGAGATCGATCGCTGGAGACAGGAGGCGCGCGACGATCTCTTCCGGAAATGGGCCGAAAGGTTGAGCACGACAAGGAGTGGCTCACTACTTGTGGGGGCCGTTCGGCCCGTCCTGCGCGAGTGGGTTGAGAGGGGTCATGGGGCTCCAACGTACCACCTCACCTAACTTCTCACAGGTCATGGCTGCTTCGCCAAGTACCTGTGTGTAGTGTGCAGCTCGCCTTACCTTATATGTAACTGCACTCATATATTTTGGGCATTATTACACGAATTATGGAATCGTACGGTTGTCTTTAATTTACCTACGTCACTCAATTACATGGCGACCCTTAGCCAGCAAATTTTCAATTGATTTAATTAAATAGTTGACAAATATGAAGAGGAAAGCGTTCAATTACTTGCAAGATTAGAAGACTAGAAAATTTGAAGAAACACTATAATAATGGAAAATGTGCAAGAAAAAATAATCTTGAAGAAAGAAGAGGAAGTCTAACTTATAGAAGAATTCCAGAGAAGAAAGAAAACAGAAGAAAATCCTTACAGAAGAATATCATGAAGATCGAAAACAAATCTGGTTCAAGTAGTCAACCTCTTTGATGCTGTTGTGTGTTGGTGCCGGGTGCGTGGCGTATGCTCAAGCCCATGATGCGAGGATGTGCAGGCTGCCGGGAGATAACAGTACGGGTCCGATGTGGAGCAGCCGGGAGACAGTTCCAGCTCAATAAGCAGACAAATGTCGCAATAATCAATCACACCACCTTCGACGTCAGTCGTGACCTACTTACATATCCGGTGTCGGTAAGCGCATCTAATTACATGCAAATTTTTGTGATGTCTGTCAATTATTATTGATTTCATTACTTTTTTTTTAATAATTAATGTATTATTTAACAAATTTTAATATTATAATTAAGGTATGTCCCAACAATTAAGAGAAGTGCATTCTAAACTAAAATATTTAAAAGAATCTTTAGTAAAACTTGGTCCAGATAGACGTTATAAAGAATTAGGATTTAAAAAATTAGATGAAGCTGAAAAAGAATATGAAAAGTTGGAGTATATTTTGACTCAGTTGAACCAAGAACGAATAAGCAAAGAATCTTATGACTCTTTTCAAGCATTAATTGATGATATTGATTCAACATTTAAATACATAAAGGGTTTATTTCGTAAAATAGACAATAGTAGTCAAACTAGTTCTTCCGATCTATTAGATACTTCAAAAATGGCTGATTCATTTGATATTAAAACTGCCATAATCCTGTTGCCGGTAATGAATGGCCAGGAGCAGGTGACTAAGCAGCTCGTAGATGGTATCTTGTTTTATAATTCTATGTTAAATGAGGCAAGTAAAAAGCAATTAATTGAATTCATTTTAAAAACTCGATTGTCTCCAAGCGCAAAACTTCGCCTTAAGTCTTCGTATAAGGATGTTGACATTTTGGTACAGGACATTCGTAAATACTTACTGCCAAAAAACTCTACGGTTGCTTTGCAAACACAATTGTTTAGAGCTTCTCAAGGGCGTAGAAGTATCGAGAAATTCGGTACGGAGCTCGAGGAGTTGTTCGTGCAGCTCACAATAGCACAAGCGAACGACAATAGTGACGCCTACGAGATATTGCGTCCTCTCAATGAGAAGACTGCAATAAAGAGGTTTAGTGATGGTTTGGCTGACCATCGTCTAGGTACTATCATTGCTTCGAGAGAGTTTAAGTCATTGCCTGAAGCCATTAAGACTGCGGTAGACGAACATTCCCTGTCTGTTCAACACCAGGATCAGGTCATGCAGTATAGAGCTACCCAAAATAATAGGCATGAATTTACTTATAAACGAGGTTTTCGTGGCCGAGGTAATAATCGCTCTAATAATAATTATTATCACGCCAATAAAATGAATCGTACACATGACAATGGCACGAACTCAGGTCAAAGACCCTCGTGGGTCGTACATCGAGGTAGTAACAGGAACGTTCAGCAGCTTCAGCAGAATCGCGGCGCGCGGACGGCACGTGGCCATGCTCATGTCCAGCATAGTGCGCAAGAGTCCAATGTTCGAGGTGATGCAACTGTTGCTAATAACGTAGAATATTTTCGTCCCTAAGGAATGTACTCATTCTATTTTTAGTTTTGGTAATTTTTGTGTTGTTAATTGTCAACTCAAAAATCATAGTAATTTTAAATTATTAATAGATAGCGGAGCAAGCTTGTGTGTACTTAAGTATGAATGGTTATCGCGATACGAGAGTTTGTTAAGTTCAGTACAACAGGATAAGATAACTATTAAGGGAATTAGTGGTTATTTAGAATCTCTAGGATATATTTACTTAGATGTTATCATTAACGGCGTAGAGTTTAATCAAAAGTTCTATATTTTTGAGAACTTATCTTGTACCGCAGAAGGTATTCTCGGTCAGGATTTCTTTATGAGATATAATGGAATTTTAAATTATAAAGATGGTACTTTGAGTTTGGAAAACCAAGACCAATCCATTATTATTCAAGTTAATAGCAGCGGTAGTAAATGTTTACAATCCCGCCTCGTTGCGAAATAATTAAACACTTTCCGACGACACAAGTTAATGATTGCGTCATTTTGTCTAAAGAAATTTATAAAGGTGTGTACACAGCGGGTGTTATATCGAAACCACGAAATGGTTTCATTACTGTTAGGATTTTAAATACTACTGATAGTTCGGTAAATATACATTTCTCAGATATAAGTACTAGTTGTTTAGATAAATTTTCTGTTTGCAACTTTGACGATAATACTATTTCTACGAATAGAGTTATAACTTTGTTTAATACTTTAGAATTACATTCATATTTGAATAAGGAAGAACAAAGAAGTATTGAAAGCATATGTGCGAAGTACGCCGATGTTTTCCACTTGCCAGGAGATACACTGACTACTACAAATTTATTAGAACATTCTATTAAATTAAAGGAAAATACGTCCCCAGTGTATGTTAAGCCTTATCGGTTACCGAATGCATTAAAAGGCGAGGTACAAAGGCAAGTACATGATATGTTGAAAAACGACATCATAGAAGAGACAGTTTCGGAATGGTCTAGTCCAGTCCTTTTAGTCCCCAAAAAGTCCGATAGGTCAGGAGAAAAGAAATGGAGACTTGTAGTGGATTATCGTCAACTAAATAACAGAATACAAGACGATAAATTCCCATTACCCAACATTACTGAGATATTAGATTCATTGTCGAATAATATCTATTTTTCGAAATTAGATCTCAGTCAAAGTTTTTATCAACTTTCCTTAGAGGAACGCTCGAGAAAATTTACTGCTTTCACTACTGATAAACAATATCAGCAGGGCTAACATGCGCGCCACGAGATAGCTATCTCGAGGCATTTTGCCGTTTTATGTCGATATGTCGACTGTTGGTAACATGCAGGGCTAACATGCGCGCCACGAGCTAGCTATCTCGAGGCATTTTGCCGTTTTATGTCGATATCGACTGTTGGTAACATGGCAAATTTCATGGCTATCTGTCAGATGTCGACATAACTCGACTTCGAGAAATCATCTCTACTTGGTGTCTGCAAATTGTAACATACGTGCCCTTATTTACTCGAATTTTGACATTTAAAATGTTTTGTCTCCCGTCGTTCATTTGGTCCACGAGAAGTTATCTCGTGTGTTCTTTTCTTGAGCTCGGTGCATTTTCGACCTTAATGACATTTCCTTTGTTACGTGTCTTTTCGCATTAATTGATGACACTGATCACTAATATAAGAAAAAAATTCTATAGCATGTCATGTCAATAAGGTCGAAAATTGTTTGCACTATTTTTTTCTCTTTTTTTCATACCTAGCATCCCTAACTGGTCTGTGCTTTCGAGCAAATGGCCGTATCGGGCCGATTTTAGCGGATAAATGTGAAAACAGCAACTAACATGTTTAAAAAATGTGTATGCCATAGACAATAATTGAAAAAGTTTGACGCGACAAAATATGTCGACGTTACTTCGCTCGAGAAGACTCGAGATGATATCTCATCTCGATTCGAGATATTTGACGACGCGCGCATGTTAGCCCTGCAGATGAAGCGCTGCCCAATGGGGTTAAAGACGTCACCTAACGCTTTCGCACGTCTTATGACTGTGGCAATGTCAGGGTTGAATTATAAGGCATGTTTTTTGTATCAGGACGATTGTACAGTCGTAGGAAATTGTCTCGAAACCCATAACAAAAATCTTATACAAGTCTTAGAATGTTTGCGAAAGGTTAACTTAAAATTAAATCCTTCTAAGTGCGAGTTCTTGCGTAAGGTAATAGTCTATTTAGGGCACAAGATTACTTCTGAAAGTATATTCCCCGATCCATCAAAAATAGAGTGTCTTCAGAACTATCCTAAACCACAAAATGCGGACGAAGTGAAAAGATTTGTGGCATTTGCTAATTATTACAGGCGTTTTATCCCGAATTTTGCGTCAATAGCTTACTCTTTGAATGCGTTATGCAAGAAAGATGTAGCGTTTGCGTGGAGTGACGAGCATTCGTTAGGTTGAAAGAGATTCTCGTGAGTCCGACTGTACTTGACTATCCTGACTTTACCGAGAGCAACCGTTTTACGCTACAGACTGACGCATCAAAACAAGGCTTAGGTGCCGTACTGTCTAATAGCAATGGAAAAGTAGTCGCGTATGCTAGCCGTAACTTAAAACCTGCGGAAACTACTTGCTATCGTATGGGCGGTACGACTTTTTAGACCTTATTTGTATGGCAAAATGTTTTATATAATGACAGACCATAAACCTTTAATTTATTTGTTTAACATGACTGATCCTTCAAGCCGACTTACAAAATTTAGACTTTATCTTGAAGAGTACGATTTTGAGATTAGTTATATCCCGGGACGGTACAACGCAGCTGCAGATCATTGATATATACACACTAGATTAGCAATGGCCGCACCAAAATCAATGCCACCACAGGTCTGACCACGGTCAGACCTGAGGCGACTTCAGTTTAGTCGACGTTAGACAGTTCTGTCACACGTCCGAACTGAACCGAGCGCGCTAAAATGGTGAAATGCGCAGTAAAATCTTGTGATTCTAAGTCCTACATGCACAAAAATCAAAAGGAATTAGTTTTCACGCGTAACTATACTATTTATACATTGATATTGACGCAAATATCGCTATAATCCAGTTTTAAAATTAATAATTATGATTGCCATTCAGTGTTACCTCTAAAACATCGTTTTGGTTTACCCACATTATTGGGAGAATTAGGAATTATGTCAATTATAGAATAACTAGCTGTTGCCCGCGGCTCCGCCCGCGTAGATGTCGGTTATCGCTTAGTGTGCTCTCCCCACTCGCCTATCTACTCGCACCTATTCGATCTCTACTCGCCACTATATTCATCTTTCCACTCGCCTCTCTACTCAACCCTTTACTGCATTCTATTTGGCTCTCTAGTCGCATATCTACGCGCCCCTGTAGTCGACTCTACTCGACTTTCGATCTTTACACGCCTATCCACTCGTCCCTATAACAATCTCGACTCACCTCTCCACTCGCTTCTATATTTGGTTCGTTACTCGACTATGTCCATTCCGAAGCTCTAATTCACCCTTGTACCAAATTTCATGAGGACATCTTAAAAGGAATTCTTACTATTTATGCCATATTCACCCCCTTTTTTGTGCCAATGAAAAATTATAAGCTTTAATCCCATAGCCCTATACCGCTTCCCCCCTCCCCCTTCTATCGCCTTTTTCGCGATAAGGGTTAGCCTATGTCCATTTCCAACCTCTAATCCATCTCTATACCAATTTCATCAAGATATCTTCAAAATTGTTAAAACTTACATACGCTTGCCCTATTCCACCCCTTCAACTCCCTTTTTCGCAATAAAAGGTAGCCTAAATCCATTTTCGAGCTCTAATCCATCTCTGTACTAAATTTCACCAGGATATCATCAAAAAGACAAACTTTCATACTAACTATCCAATCCTTATCCCTTCCCCACCCTTATACCACATTATTCGCGATAAAAGGTAGCATTATGTCCGTTACCAAGCTCTAATTAATCCCTGTACCAAATTTCATCAGGATATCTTCCAAACTGTCAAACTTTCATACCTTATTACCCCCCCCCCCCCTAAAGCCTCCATTTTCGCGTCAATAGATAGCCTATGTTCGTTCCCAATTCAATCCATCTCTGTACCAATTCTATCTATCATCAGGATGTCTTCAAAACTGGCAAACTTTCTTCCCCTATAACCCCCCCCCCTTTATCCTCGTCTTTCGCGCGAAGGTAGCGTATGTTCGTTCCCAAGCTTTAATCTATATCTATACCAAATTTCATCAGGATATCTTCAAAAAAGACCAACTTTCATCCCATAGCCATATTCCCCCCCCCCCCCCCCCCCTTCTACCCCTTTTTGCGATAAAAGGTAGCCTATGTCCGTTTCCAAGCTCTAATCTATCTCTGTACCAAATTTCTTCAGGAAATCTTCAAAAATGACAAACTTCCATCCCAAGGCCCTAGTCACCCCCTTCAACCCCCCTTTTCGCGATAAAAGGTAGCCTATGTCCGTTCCTAAGCTCTGAACTATCTCTGTACCAAATTTCATCAGGAAATCTTCAAAAATGACAAACTTTCATCCCAAGGCCCTAGTCCCCCCTTTTTGCGATAAAAGGTAGTCTATGTCCGTTCCCAAGCTCTAAACTATCTCTATACCAAATTTCATCAGGAAATCTTCTAAAACGATAAACTTTTATCCCAAGGCCCTGGTCCCCCCCCTTCTTCCCCCCTTTTCGCGATAAAAGGTAGCTTATGTCCGTTCCCAAACTCTAAACTATCTCTGTACCAAATTTCATCAAGAAATCTTCAGAAATGACAAACTTTCGTACCAAGGCCCTAGTCCGCCCCCCTTCTACCCCCCTTTTCGCGATAAAAGGTAGCCTATATCCGTTTCCAAGCTCTAAACTATCTCTGTACCAAATTTCATCGAGAAATCTTCAAAAATGACAAACTTTCATCCCAAGGCCCTGGTCCCTCCCCTTCTACCCCCCTTTTCGCGATAAAAGGTAGCCTATATCCATTCCCAAGCTTTAATCTACCTCTGTACCAAATTTCATTAAGATATCTTCAGAAATGACAAACTTTCATAAAAACTTTCATCCCCTATTTCCCCCCCTTAAACCCCCTTTCTCGTGATAAAAGGTAGCCTATGTCCGTTCTCAAGCTCTAATATACCTCTGTACCAAATTTCATCAAGAACGGTTCAGTGGTTTAGGCGTGAAAGCGTAACATACAGACAGACAGACAGACAGACAGACAGACAGACAGACAGACAGACAGACAGACAGACAGACAGACAGACAGAGTTACTTTCGCATTTATAATATTAGTCTGGATATTTTCTTTTCTTACTTGGGGGACTTGAAGTAAACTCGCGAGTGCATAATACAAGTACCTTTAAATTTATATTGCGATCATACATAATTTAAGCTATTTATACGTTGAACACAAATCAGTTTACAACAAGGTCTCATAGTAATGACCTGCACACACGTTAAATAATGTCAAAATACAATTACAAATAGCATCACGTTCTCGGGTTCCCTCGCAACAACAAAGAAGCACGCGTACCTACCCTTCGAGACGTTCTGGCTGCTACTGATTAGACCTAGAGTAGTTGACTTGTGCACCGTCTAACGCGAGCGCAGGCGCCTCATATTGAGGTGAGTAGGGAGTTAAGGAGCCACCGCACGCGCGTATGTTGTATTGTCAGTAGGTATACTGGGATATTATACTTATTACAATACATTATATAATATATATATATATATATATATATATATATATATATATATATACAGGGTGTAATCGTTAAGTGTGTCCAGGCGATTATTCCGTAACTATTACAGATATCAAAAAACTTTAAACTGATATCGAAAGTACGTTACCTAATGAGTAAAATGACATCAATAACTTTTTAAAAATCAAACGATAGGTATCTAATATTTTGACATCAAACACTCCCATACATTTAGTATGAGATTTAGTAGAAAGGTTTTAGTTTCCTTACTTTAACCTTAATCATAGTAGTAAATAATCCACGAGAATCAACGCGGTCAGTGGCACGATTATTTCCGGTGTCCCATAATAATGTACATAAGTTATTTAAAAAACAACTTTAAAGCTTTCAAGATGAAACCTACTCAAACGCTACACAATGATGATCCTGCTCGTCGGCTGGTCTATTGAAATTGGCTAGTCAATAATTATATCAATGTAAGGTCAATATTGGTGTTAATTCGGCATGTCCACCCGATTAAACTAAACTAAACTAAAAATTCTCTTATTTTAGTTTAGTTCAACGCTTTGTCTATTCGGTTTGGCCACCGAACTAAAAATAGTGCATGCATTTTTAGTCAAGGTCACACGACTAAATTGAATAAACCCTTTTTAATCTGTGAATTCTTCTTCTTCTTTTTTTCTTTGATGGCAATGTAGTCAACCCAATTTAGGGGACATTCTTGCCAGTGTCAAGTTGGAAATTTCCCAATCACTAAGTGATTCTTCGACGTTTGCGGTTTGAGTTGAATGTAGACAAAGGCTTTTACGTTGACTTATATGGGCAGTATATACACAAATATAATGATAATTACAAAGATATATTATGAAGACGTAAGAATTTAATAAGCGATTTTATATATACTTTGTTAGATAACGATAATATAGATGATAGATCGTAAGGTAAAGAAGCTTGGTAATAAATCATAATATCAAGTAATGATGGAGAATAATTAGGGCACATAAATAGAATATGCATAATGTTACCTTCATCCAAACCACACTCACATAAAGATGAATCGCGCACCCTTAACTTTGCAAGGTGTGCTGGTGTAGTACAATGGCCAAATCTCAGCCGAGAAATAGTGGAAGAAAATTTTTTTTCGATGTGTAATTTAGAGAACCATGGGTGCATGGTTATACAAGGTTGAAAGCGACGATAAAAGTTTCCCTTATTGGAAGTCGACCAAATTTTATTCCAACTCTCCTCAAGAAAAATACGAGGAAGTATAGACAAATCATTACTATAAATTAGTTGATTATTCGTATTACCCTGTAGAGCAGCCAACTTCGCCAATTCATCTACCATCTCATTTCCATTGAAACCCGAGTGACCAGGAATCCATGCAATGGTGACTTGTAAATCACGGTCATTACATTCCAAAAGTTTAGCTTTAATTTCTAAAGATAACGGAGCAAAGCAATTTTTATTGAATGGGTTCGAAAGCAGCGATTGTAAGCAACTAAGAGAATCCGAAAAAATAATTGATTCAGGAATATTTTTAATAAGAATGTGTCGGACGCACTCAAGAATGGCCATACCTTCGCCAGAATAAATTGAAATTATGCCAGGGTATTTAAATAGTTTGAAATGACCCGAATGGAAATCTAAAAAGGCTGAACCTACCACATTATTGTTGTCATTAAGACCCGGAACTGAAGGAACAGAGGTAAATGTTTTCGATGCATCCGTAAAAAATACGACAGCATTTTGACAATGCTGATGCACGAAAGACTCCAACACTCGGTTAGGGTTTAGGAAGACTGAATGTTTGTTGATACCTATAGTCAGGAGGACATTTGGCAAATAAGTTAAAACTTTGTAGTCATAAAAGAATAGTGGATGACACGGAAAATCAACTATATGCATCTTAAGATCAATGAGTTTTCTAAGGCTAGCTAAAAGATTAGGTACAGTTTTATTATTCCAAAATCGATTACCACTTACAATCAATGAGTTTAATTGATGAAGTTTTGGTATTAACGGATGTGGTTTATTCTGAGTTAACTTAAACAAATACCTATCAGACAAAAATTGCCTCCTAAGATTTAGAGGAGGATCAGCACATTCAATTTGGAGGGCATTTATTGGGGTGCTCCTCATCGCTCCAATCACAAGGCGTAAGCTTTGAGATTGAATTAAATCTAATTTACGGAGTGCATTCTTATTAGCAGGTTCTAATGTGAAGGAACCAAAATCCAACAAACTTCTTATTAAAGCATTATAAACCAATCTAAGACAAGAGGGATGAGCGCCCCACCAAACACCAGCTAAAGCTCTTAACACATTGATGTTTTTTTCACATTTTTTACTTACATAATTGATATGTGCGACCCCATTCAATTTACTATCAAAAATTTTCCCCAAGAAACGTGCCTCTTTAGCAGTTGGGATTAACGACTGCCCAAGAGAAACACTTACCAGTGGGATAGATCTTTTACGAGAAAATACAACAGCAGTACTTTTAGAAACTGAGAGAGATAAGTCGTGATTTAATAGCCAAGTTACTAGATTATCTAACGAGTTTTGTAAATTTAATGTAGCTTGTTCTATAGAGGAATGAGAAGAATAAATGAGCAAATCATCAGCATACTGCAAAACAGAACAAGAAGGATGAAAGTTAAAATCAATATCCCTTGTATATATATCATACAATAAAGGGCTTAACACTGAGCCCTGAGGAATGCCTTTCCAAAGTGTTCTATTTGGAAGGTTATGACCGGCAACACGTAAACTAATAGTTCTCCCTGTAAATAAGTTAAACACGAAGTTACTCAATTTTGGAGGTATTTTTAAGTTAAGCAAGTTTTGTTTTAGCATTGATAGGTTAACATTATCATAAGCAGCACTAACGTCCAGAAAAGCACAAACAGTGGATTCCTCACCAGAAAATGACAGGAGTATATCAGTAAACAAAATACTATGATTATCTGCTACGCTTCTACCTTTCCTAAAACCATATTGAGAGCTAGATAACGAATTGTTATGTTCCAAAAACCATTCTAACCTGTTTTTAATTAAATGCTCTGTTATTTTACAAAGCACAGAAGATAACGCTACTGGTCTGTATGAAGAAAACATGAGAGGGTCTTTGTGGGGTTTCAAGATTGGAATTATGATTTGATTCTTCCAGGATAATGGAATAGAGCCAGTTTCAATAACTAAATTTATTATCTCCAAAAAGTAAGAAAGGGTCGATGGCAAGCAGTTAACAAGAAAAGAGTAAGGGATACCGTCTACTCCTGGCGTGGAATCCGATACACGATTCAGAACGAAATTCAGTTCGGTGAGTGTGAATGAAGAATTCATAGTGTCGCTTCCAGATGGATATAAATATGAATATGGCATTTGATTTATATTGGGCACCATATCTGGGGCAAGGTTATAAAAGAATGGTTCAACCCATTCATGAGAAAATGAAGAACATGAAGTGTCAGTAAAAGAGGCTCTATAGCGACGAACATTTTTCCATACTAGTGACAAAGGGGTATCAGGTGAGAGCGAGGCACAAAAGCGGTGCCAGCCATCGCGCTTCTTTTTACGAAGAAGACGCTTAGTAGCAGCCTCTGTGTTTCGGAATTATAAGAAAACATTTAAATCCACATAATTACGGCATAACAGTTGACTCACATTTCTTTTCTTGACTGCTTTCGTACATTCACTATCCCACCAAGGTGGTGAAGGTATTTTTCCCCTGGTAAGTTTTTTACATGGAAATATCTCATCAGCTGTTGACAACATTATAGCAATAAACGTCTCATACGAATCCAGTACGTTATTTGAGGTTACTTTTGGAAGCATTGAAACCTTTTGGTCCAAAAGAGAATTATATGCCTTCCAGTCAACTTTTGAAATGTTATATTTGAGAAGAGGAGGAAGATGTTCAACAAAAGCATCCCTGGAAGAGGGTTTAGATAAAACAATAGGAAAATGATCGCTACCATGTGATAATGGTAAACATATCCATGAGAACAGACCCACGAGAGAAGGAGAACACAAAGACAGATCTACATAACTACGATTTTGGTCTGGAACGGGGCGGCGAGTAGGTAGACCTGTATTTAATACACAAAGATTCAAATCGTCAATAAGCTTAGCAATTCCAATACCAAAATGATCATCCTTAGGAGCTCCCCATAATGAATGGTGTGCATTAAAATCACCTAAAATAAGTACAGGCGAAGGCAATGATTCAAAAATATCTTTTAATATTGGTAACAAAGACCCATCCTTTCTAGAAATATAAATGGAAACAAAAGTAATGTTACCTACCCTTGCTGCCACAGCATCTAAATGATTGTTGTTAAAGTAAGGTAACTGTAACTGATTGAAAACACAATTATTCTTTATGAGGAGGGCTGCCCCTCCCCAACCATCAGTTCTATCGCATCTGAGAACAGTAAAACCAGGCATACGATAATTAGTGCCAGGCTTCAGCCAAGTCTCAGAGATGGCAAGCAAAAATGGTTTATATTTATTAATCAAGTAAATAAGTTCAGATTGTTTGGATCTAACACTCTTTGTATTCCACTGGACTATCTGGTCCATAACGAAGGTTAATAATAGAGATGGAAATTGTTTGTATAAGTTTCAGAGCAACGTTGTACGGTATTGTTGAATTTAAAATGATATTGACCAAATTAGATAGCAGAAGATTCAGATCTTCAGAAGATGTGATCGAGTTGACATCACCCTTCTCTTTAGATTGTAAAGCACAACCGTTTTCAGCTTGGGGGGCAGTGAAAGAGTGGATTATGTTGCTGTGGGCAACTTTATCATATCCTTGTGCTTGTGACAGTGGTTTCTGACTTTTGGATTTGATGACAGTTTTCTTTTCCCAAATTTTTGTATTAATATTTACAGGAATCTGTTTCGGTGAAGCCTTGGACGGAGAAGTGGCAACCTCTGCAAATGACAACTTAGCAACTGGGAACAATTCTGATGCTTCCTGGTACGAGATGGAGTTTTTGGACATATGTGCTTTTATATTAGATTGTCTAACATACTCCGGACAACAATGGTCTGTAGCTTTATGAGCACCAGAGCAATTTAAACAGATGTAGCCCTCACCTAGATCACACTTACTGCCATCATGGTCCAAGCCACATTTAAAGCATCTTGGATTACTTCTACATGAAGTTCTGGTGTGACCAAAACGACAGCACTGATAGCACTGAATCGTTGGATATATATATTGTGACACAGGCAATGAGGAATAAAATGCATAAACCCTTGAAGGGAGGTCCTGGCCATCAAATGTCAAAACAACAGATTGAGTGGGGATCCATTCAACACCATTAGATGTGACCAATTTTCTTGAAATTCTACGTGACCGAAGAATCACACCACAGCCATCAGGAACCTGAACATTGTCCAAAATGTCCTGGTGTGACCAATCTACAGGAACACCTTTTACAATACCCATTTTAGAAATGTTAAATACTGGAATACTAACTTTATATTTTTTACTACTTGCCAATAAGTCATTATTAAGGAAGGTATTCGCTTCCTTGGCTGTCTTAAAAGTTATTGAGAGACGATTACGCCCTATTCTCCTTATGCCATTCTGTACAATCGCACGTAACCCATTTTTATGTAAAAATGCAGAAAAAGTAAGTGGGTGTAAACTAGATCCCTGTTTTGGATCACTTTCAAGAAATTGAGCATACACAATATATGGGCCTGGATCCCTGTCATTGTATAGAGTTCGAAAAACAGTAGTTGTGGCGGTTTCATCAGCTGAACTGGACTGAACCACAGGGAGAGACGTGTCCATGTTTGCATCTTTACTTAAATTAACTTTATTTGCCATTTTTGATCCGCCTGTTAACTTTGTAATTTTGCCAGTTTTTATAGTTTTAGGCTTACTATTTTTTTTAAACTTTACATATTTAACCAAAGCAGCATCATTAATTTGATTGGCAGCCGCTACTAGTGTGTCTATACCTCTTGAAGACGGTGGCGTCGTGAAAATGTCGTCTGGATCAAGGTCCCCCTCAATGGATGAATCCATTGGGGGGACAAAATAATGTACAAAAACTTACCAGCTAATATATATTGACGTATTTACACTAAAAATATACAATTTAACTATAAATAAATACTAATATTGTACAAGAAATGAATTAATAAATTTTAACAAAATAAAGCGCCCTTTCCGATCCAAATCTTCCCGCCTTTTTCATCTGTGAATTCAATGAACGAATGACAACGTCCTTGTTGTTGAAGTGTGAGAGAGATAACTTAACTTCTTGTCAAAAAACGTGTTCAAATTCAAACGTGACCGTAAATTAAACCTCTGAAAAAATAAACAAACCAAAACAACAAACTTGGCGGCATGGTAATGGGAATATTACGTGAAAAGAGGAAAAATAAACAATGTATGTGTATGTGTGTGTATGTCACAATCACAAAAAAATCCTCTTCGCTTAATTTAAGGTGATTTTCAAGTATCTCTAACAGGAACTTGGCCGCTGATGACCCTAAAGATTTTTTTTAAATTTACGGTCGGCCATCTCAAACGGATTTGATGCATCCTTCGACCGAAGCAACCTGGCCCGTTCTTCCCGATTTCTGTAAAACAAATAAATTTCTAACCTTAAAATAAATTTCAAACCCAACCTTTATGATAATAATTAATTTTTCAATTATTTTTATTGTTACACAATTTTTACATATATTACAGATGTATTGGCAAATATTAAATTAAATTAATAAAGTTACTATATATACACAATACTAAATATAATAAAAAAACTAAAACTAAAAGTTAAAATGCGTCGTGGAATTCATTCGCATCGCATGCCTCTTTTGGTAGCGTTCCCAGAAGACTAGCAGCATTGCCACGTTGTATGGCAATACTTAATCTCTGACCTGAAATGAGGCCAGCCTTCTGGTCACGAGACGCGTCAGCCATACATTTCGCAATCTCCCTGAAGAGATTGCGGGCGCTCGGACCCCAAGGCCCAAACGTTTCGACTCCAAACGGCACACATTCATAATCTCCAATAAGATGGGAGTATTTGCGCCGCTTAACAGCCGCTGCAGAAGCTGCAGCGGCACCGGCACAGCTAGCAGTGCCAGTTATATGGGTAGGGGCAATGGTGTCGACGCATGTTGCGTCCCACACCAGAGTCCTACCCATTTTCCAAGGCATTATTGGCATACCATCCAGTCTCTTGCCATCGTCGCGCGCCAAACCGTTTGGTTCAAGCACAGCTGGCATACCAGCAATGACAAGAGCACGGCGGATTATGTCGTTGAGTCTGGCGTGCCGTGGAATTCGCCTCGCGATCCTGCAGCATGACAGGCCATGGTGTCCGAGTCGGTCAACTGCTTCTCCACAATGACATTGATGCGTAATTTTTTACGGCTAGGTCAGTTTTGAACAAATAAACACATATTTAGTTGATAAATTTTCTTATTTACCTTTCTTGCTCCTCGAAAAAAGCAGCCACAAAGCATACGTTCATTTTTCTGTAATTTAAAAATTTCAACCAGCACAAACAATCAGCAGAATAAGGTTTAGTTTAGTTTAATCGCGACCAAAAATATGGCCACTAAAATAAGTCGGATTTTAGTTTGACAGGAATAAAATTTTGCCTTACCGAATAGCAAAATGGATGATTTCACTAAATTGAATTCGACTAAACTAAAAATAGTTTAGTCCTGTCAAATTAAGTTAGTTGGTGTTTTCCCGAATAAGAAACCGCAATTTGACGTGACTAAACTAATTATAGTTTAGTTTAGTCGGAATTTTGCCAACCCGAATCGACACCATTATGGACGGATTAAAATAATATTTCAAACTGCGGCATTTACAATGGAAAAAAACTCGCATTTTTGGTCATCAATTGACAATCCTCGCCAAATTACTGAAGTTAGAGCTCAGGTGCGATTCTCAATTAATGTATGGTATGGTATTCTTGGAGATCGGATCATCGGGCCATATTTTTACAGTGGAACCTTAAATGGACAGAGATATTTCACCTTTGTACAAAACGATATTCTAAGTCTCTTAGAACAAATTCCAGACGATGAAAGAAGGTCGATAATTTTTCAGCAAGATAGCACCTGCACATAATACACATATTGTAATGAATTTTTTACGAGACAATTTTGATGGTTTAATAGCCAATAACAGTGCAACACCTTGGCCTGCCAGATCCCCGGATCTCACGCCCTGTGATTTCTTCCTATGGAGATTTATCAAAGACAAAGTTTACGCTGAGAGAATGCACAGCCTAGAAGAGTTACAGAATCGTGTACGTCGTGCAATTGCTTTAATTAATGTGCTTTAAAAATGTTAAGGAAAGTTCATTTAGAAACAGTAAGTAGAACTCGTCATTGTATCGCACAACAAGGACGTCACTTTGAATTTAACATTTTGTACTTACAAAAAAATTAATATTATTCAATTAAAAGATAGTTTTATTACTCTGTTAGGTTAATAAACAGTTTCCTTTAATATCAGTACTAAGCTAAGAAAACTAAAACCTTTTTACTAAATCTCATACTAAATGTATGGGAGTGTTTGATGTCAAAAAGTTAGATACCTCTCGTTTGATTTTTAAAAAGTTATTGATGTCATTTTACTTATTAGGTAACATACTATCGATATCAGTTTAAAGTTTTTTGATATCTGTAATAGTTACGGAATAATCGCCTGGACACACTTAACGATTACACCCTGTATATATATATATATATATATATATATATATATATATATATATATATATATATATATATATATATATATATTATAAGTAAATTCTTGACCTACTTAGACCATTGCCGTATTTCTATGGTTAGAATTTCAAACAGTTTTATGTGATTGTCCACTTTTGGTGATAAGGATCAAGTGTTATATAATTGTACTTAAACTAAAAATATGTTAGTTTATAAAGACTTTATCTGCAAAAGTTAATGTCATAATGTTGTAGGAATTGAGAAAAGACGTAACGAACATTCTTCTAAAAACATAAAATAAGTAGTTTTGTATACCTATTGAAGTTTGATTTGTCCATAAAGTGTCGGCCATTGGTGCTTTTACCTTAATGGACGAATCTTGAAGGTCGATATATTCAGTTGATTTCCTTTGGCACATTATATTTTCGAAGGTGAAAAATCATAAGGCTTATATTTACATACATATTATACGTTTTACTTAATTATAAACTATTTTCAAATATAAATAATTTGTTTCATAATGTACTAGTAGATACATACATACCTACGTACCATTCAAAATCGAAACCCGCAGTCTGGGAAAAATAAACATTATATTAATGATTTTTATTACAAAATTGGTTTAGAAATTCTATATTATCGTGGGTAAATATTCATACGTCTGTAAACACTGACCCACGATCACATGTTAATACTTTTGTCTTTGTCTAATCCCAGCGACATTCGTGTTCATGCAACGCGTGCGAGTGAGACATATATATTTACCTTCATCATCTTCAATAGTTAAGTAGTTTTTCTCGTAGTTGCGCTTCTAAGCTCACAAGTGGCATTGCTTTTTGTGGCGGCGATTTGTACTGGTTTGCCACTCTATTTGTTTACCTCAGTGCTGCAGATGCATTGAGCCGGATTCCCGTGACATCTACTAGTTTAAAGGATATGTATAAGCATGCAGTATTGGTCATGACAAGAGCTCAAGCTCGTGGGTCTTTAGTCGTTTCGGACCGTGAGTCGTTTCGCACCGCGGTTCGAATCGCCCAAGAACTTTTGGTAATGGGTTGATTCGGACCACAGTATAGGGAACATTGTTTCACTTTTTGGATAGGTGAAGTCGGACAGAAAAGACATGCAGTTTTATTGTACATTCCTTACAAGTACAACCAGGCACAAAATAACAAAAAATAATTTATCAATTACATTTGTCATAAGCCCGCTACATAGGGGTGCTGGTTGGGTAACCTCCACGTCGGCTTCTCCGTTTCTTCCCCCTTTGGACCGCGGTCCTGGGGAGCGGAAGCGGGGGGGCTGGTGCACCCTGGACAACGGCTAACAGACTCCTACCTTGGGAGTTCTGTTGGCCGTTGACAAATAACCCAACGGCTGACCTCACGAGGAGGTCGTGGGATGGCGGGCCTTCAAGGCCCGCGGGAAGGGGTCCGTAGGACACCCTTCCATTCCAACAGCCCTTTTAAGGGCTAGCTGACCCCATTGCACGAGGGGGTCGTGGTATGGCGGGCCTGCAAGGCCCGCGGGGAGGGTTCCGTAGGGTTCCTCCCACCTCAACAGCCCTTTTCAGGGCTAGCCGTCGCTCCCAGTACCCCTCTGCTTTAGCAGAGGAGACATGGGAGAGGCGACGGGATCCGTAGGATCCGGGGACGGGTCGGCCCACTGCTCGCGCAGGGGCTGACGGGCATTTGTGCCTCCGTCGGCGTTGGGAGAGTTGGCTACTCCCCCGCATCGCGTAACCTCCGAGATATCGACAACGACCTGAGTACTAGCCACACTCGGGAACGCCGATATTCCGGAGGCCGCGGGGCTTGCCTTAATTGGCCGGCCCACGACAAGGAAAAGTCTGAAAACCCGACAGCGAAGTCGCTTAAAACCTGTGGATACCTGGGGAACTCCACAGTATATACCCCGCTTCCTGGAATGGCCGTCACCCAGGAAGTGTAATTAGAACGGTTCTTCTCGTGGGAACATCATGGAGTCTCTTAATAAAACAAATAAAACCAAAACCCCAAAACCTAGCGAAACAGTCTGCTCGGAGGCCGAGCAGCACCACGACGCGGAAGTCGCGTCCCAGGCAGTGTCGGAGAACTTCGACACCGCCGACAGCCGGGACAGAAGCCCGGTGGGTCTAAGGACCCGAAAATCGAAATGGCGTAAGAGGAGCGCCAAATTCAAAAATAAAGTCCCTACCCGACCGAGGACAGAGTCCGATGCCGAGCGCACGCTCACCGACTCGTCCTCTAGCAGCAGTCACAGTGGCGACGAAATGCTGCGCCCACCCCCGCCCAAGCTAGTGGCGGTTAGCCGCCAAAAGGCGCGGGGTGGTAAAAAGGTTGCCTCCCAAGCCCGTCCATCGCGGGCCTCTGCCCCGGAGGATGCGGTGGCGCCGCCGAGTTCCTCCACCCCGGCGGCGCCCTTGGCCTGTACCGGCGACAGCACCTCGACAGAGGTGATGGAGGCCCTTAAAGGCCTGGCCAAGGCCCAGGCCGGGGCTATGAAGCCGGAGGAGGACCGGCTCATGCGGGTGACGGTACGCCTCGTCGAGCATTACAACCTGCTCAGGGCGGAGCTGGCCAGCGCGCAGCTCGAGCGCGCTGAGCTCGGTAGGCAGCAGGTTGCGATGCTCGAGGAGACTGCGCGGCAGGCAGCGGAGTACCGCAGCGAGATGGCCAAGATGGCGGCCGAAATATCGGCGCTGCAGGAGGCCATGCCGGACGAGCGCGTGACGCCGCCGCCATCTCTGGCGCCGCGGTCGCCGCCGTCGCCGCCGTCGCCGCCGGTGCGGTCGAGGTCGCCGGTGCGGCTGAGACTGCCGCCTCGGGCGCGGCCGGTGTCGCTGGCGCCACCGCCACCGCCTGTACCGGCGCGTTTACCGGCCCCGCCGCCGTTGCCGCCGCGTCTGCCGGCCCCGCCGCGCCTACCGGCCCCACCGCCGCCGGCGCAGCCGAGGCCCACCAATCCGGTGGAGGCCTGCATGGCGACGATGGCCGCCATGGAAAAGCGGCAGGCGGCGCACGAGGAGTGGACGCAGAGTTGTCTGGAGGCCATTATGGACTCCATCCGTCGTCCGCCCCTGGCGCCGCCGAGTGGGGGCTACGCCGGAGCAGTAAAGCGGGGCCCCAGCCGTACGGTGACGGCAGGGACCTCGCAGGAGTCGGCCCGTAGTGTGCCCACTGCGCCTGCTGCTCCGGCCGCTACCGCCGCCTCAGCCGGGAGCGCCCAAGCCAAGGGCAAGGGGAAGGGGAAGGGCAAGGGGAAGACGTCCCAAGTCCCAGCCCCGGCCCCGGCTTCGGTCCCGACTGCCTCCACGAGCTCCGCACCGGCAGTGGGCTGGGAGGTGGTCGGCGAGGCGAAAAAAAGCCGGAACGCCCGTAAAAAGGCAGCTAAAAGGGCCAAGAAGGCCCAAGCTGCTGCGAAGGGTGCGTCAGGTAAGCTGCGCGTCCCCCGTACCACCGCTGTCGTCTTAACGATGACACCGGAGGCGACGGAGAGGGGCGTGCAGTACGTGGACCTGGTGAAACAGGCGAGGGGCCTCATTGATTTGAGGGCCCTCGATGTGGCGGGGACCCTCCGAGTGACACACACTCGGACCGGTGCCCGTCTCATCCACGTCCCTGGCGCCTCCAGTGGTCCCAAGGCCGATGCCATCGCGGCTAGGCTGAGGGAGACACTGGATGCAGCCGACGTCCGGGTGTGCAGGCCCACCAAGTGCGCAGAGCTGCGCATTTCGGACCTGGACGACTCCATCACGGCCGAAGAGATTCGGGTCACCGTGGCGGAGGCCGGGGGTTGCCCCCTGGAGGCGGTAAAGGTCGGAGCGATCCGCTACGGCCGTCGCGGACAGGGGGCAACAGTTGTCGGCTGCCCCATCGCAGCCTTGGATGCCGACAGTCGGCTTGTGCAGTCGCGTCCACGACGGTCGCTCCTATGTTAGCGTGTTCTTGTCGCGTTCTTAGCGGGTCGGGAAGTGCAAGAAAACTCGGTCCCTCCTTGTTCCACTTGCGACTCTCGCCATAAGGGACCGCGGCCATCTTCAAAATTGCTTGAAGATAGGTGAAACAGAAAATCCCAAGTGACATTTGTGCGACAGGTGACGTTTGTGCGATAGTGACGTTTTGTGACAGTGACACTCTACGATAGTGACGTTTGGTGACAGTGACACTTTACGATAGTGACGTTTTGTGACAGTGACACTTCAGAACAACATTAGGGTAGTGACGTAGTGACGTAGGACACTTAACACCCCACCCGAGAGCCCCCTCGGGGTCCCCTCTCGGACCCCCCCCCCCCTGGGGTACCCCCCCCCCCACCCCTCCCTCACCCCCTCTGAGGGTCGACCCAGACCCCCCCCGCACCCCGCTTTGGGTTGCCTCACCCCCCCTCACCCTAACTCGGCCAATTTTGAAGCTAGAGAGTCGTGCAAGGGCTCGTTTTAAAGGGGAGAGCCTAAGCAACAATTTGGCTCCGCCCAAATGGCGGAAGAAACGCTCGAATCGGTGCTCCGCGCCGAAATGGAGCGGAAAGAAAGGGAGTTGGAGGAACTGGAGCGGCCATCCATGGAGGCGGGCTTCAGCCCGCGAGCCTCATTGCAGCGGACCCCCCCGGGCAACTTTGGCCCGTCCCCGCTATCAGTGGGACCAGAAACATCCGGGAAGAGGCCATTAACCTCACCTGAGGACGTCCAGGAGGTGCTGCGCCGTAGACTGACGCAGGTGGCACCGTCGGCGCCGCCAGTTGCAGGAATTATGAGCCGCGCACCTGCTGCTCCCCCCCCCGCCGGTAACGGCGGTGCGGGAACCAGCACTGGTGGCTCTCCAGGGACCAATGGAGGCGAAGATAGCGGCCGGGCGATCGGCCGGCGAGGCCTCAATTGAGGAGATCGCCGACTTAGCGACTACCTCCATGACAGGAGTAATGGAGACGGTGCATAGCAGGTTCTCCAAACTTAATAAAGAGGAGATCGCGGTCATTGGCCACCATGTGGCAACTGCTGGGTCCGCCATAACCACCTTGATCGCCAGATTGGCGGTGGCAGAAAGAAGGGCGGCTGTCGCGGAGGCAAAACTAGTGGCCCTGCAGGATATGAATCCCACAGCGTCGGCGCAGCCGATGCCACGGACATTGGGAGCAGCGGCTACCTACGCTGGAGTCTTGGCCGGCCGTAGCAGGGGACCAGTGGTGGCCGTGTACCCCAAGGAGGGCACAGAGATTAGGACCTCGGAAGCCACTCGGCAAGTGATAAAGGCCTCAATAGCCCCTGCCCAACTGGGGATAAGGGTGAATAGGGTCCGCAGGGTGGGCAATGCGGGCATCGTCCTGCAGACAGACACTACGGAGGACATCACCAAATTAAAGGCGGCTCTTCCAGAATCCTTGAAGACGGCGGACATAAAGGGTAAGTCCCCCTTAGTAATTATCAGGGACCTAGAAGGGAAGGACCCAACTTGGGAGGAGGTCCTCACAGCCGTCCATGACCAAAACTTTAAGGACGACCCTAAGTGGACGCTGGAGACCATGCGGGCCCAGAGCCGGATGGCCTTTAGGAAAAGCCGACAGGGGTCAGCCTATTCGGCTATCGTGATTGCCTGCTCTGCGGAGCTCAGGGGAGCACTCACCAAAAAAGGCCGACTGTACATAGGGTGGGAAGCATGCCGGGTAGAGGATTTTACCACTGCGGTCATCTGCAGGAAGTGCTCCATGTACGGCCATAGCGAGAAGAAGTGCCGACAGGAACAAACAACGTGCGCAAGATGCGGAGTCAATGGACACCCTGCGGATGACTGCAAGGGGAACAAACCCAGATGTGCCACGTGCCACCGGTTTAGGCAAGGAGGTGCGGAGGGGCACGTTACGGGGGCCAGAGAGTGCCCGGCACGATTATCAGCCGAAAAGAGGATGGTTGAGGCTACTCAATATTAACAATGGCTCCACAAATTACAGTCGGCCAGATAAATCTGGGCAGGGCAAAGCTTGCCACAAGGGAGCTGCCCATTGCGGTCCGGGAGCTGGGTCTGGACATAATCCTGGTACAGGAGCAGTCCGAACAGGAAGACCCAGAGAGTCCTATAATCTCGTGCGGGACCGGTGCGCAGGCTGGGGTGCTCATTATTCGCGAGGACCTCCCATGCGCCGTCCTCCGTCACCTGTCCACCACACACTGTGTTGTGTGTCATGTACAGGATGGCGGGGAGGGTATATATATGGTGTCCGCGTACTTCCAGTACCGGGACGATATCGATGTCCACCTACAGCACCTGGGCACAGTGCTCGATGCCCTCAGAGGGAAGAGAGTACTCATTGGAGTAGACTCTAATGCTCACTCTCCGATGTGGTACTGCGAACCGCGGCAGTATACCGGTCGCGGGCCAGACGTCACGCACCGTCGTCAGTCGATGGAAGAGTTTATCCTGGCCCGGGGTCTCCGGATAGAGAACCAGAATGGTCAGCCGGGGACTTTCCTAAACCATATGGGGGAGACCAACATCGACCTCACACTAACATCAGGAGGCACCCTGGTGACAGGGTGGAGAGTGTTGCCAAGTGTAATAGAGAGTGACCACCGAATGCTGAGATATAGTGTGGCAAGCAAACCCACTGCGGGCGCTGTTACAGAGTCCCTGCCTGCCAGATTTCGGGATCGTGGGGTGGACTGGGGCTCATTTGAAAGCCGCTTTAGGGTTGTAGTCGGGGGGATTAAATGGAATCGTCCCGCCTCGGAAGTCTGTGCTCAGTTCACCGAAATGGTAGGGAGCACCGCAAAGCAGACTTTGGGGGTGGCTAGGGCAGGACAGAGGGGCCACCCGTGGTGGTCACCCGAATTGGATCGGTTGCGACAGACAAACAACACCCTCCGGAGGGCTTGGCAGTCTGCTCGACGGGCCGGCGGGCCCGTAGAGGAACACGCGAAGGGGCAATTCCATGAGCATAGGCGTAGGTATAGGAAAGCCATGGAGGAGACGCAACTTTTGCACTATAGAAAAATCGCTGCGTCTGGAAACATGGACCCTTGGGGACATGCCTACAGAGTAGCGAGTGGGAGGCATAGACCCCCAAGTAATGTAATAAATGGCGTCATTTACGCCCAAGGACATGCTGGGAGTGTCGATGAGGCCATGCGCGGCCTTATGTACTCCCTTTGCCCGGATGACGATGTCACTGCGGACACGGGGTACCATGGGCTAGTGCGACTAATGAGCTCAGCGACACCATCAGGAGAAGATGCCCCTCCTCCAACGGATGAGACAGTGAAAAGGATAGTCGGGGATCTCCCTAACACAGCTCCGGGTATCGACGGGTTGAGTGCTCGTATTGTCCAGCACAGTTACAGGGCCGCACCGGCCGAGTTCACTGAACTGTATAGGCGATGTGTCCAGGAGGGAGTTTTTCCGGAAGTATGGAAGGACGGCAGGCTGATTGTCCTACCGAAAGGGAACGGCAGGCAGCTTGTCGACCCGAAGGCTTACCGACCCGTCACTCTGCTGCCGATTCTTGGCAAGATTTTAGAGCGCGTAATGTTGAAGTGTGCCCCGCAAATAACGGAAAGGTTATCGGATCGCCAGCACGGGTTCACTCGGGGACGGTCGACGGTCTCAGCATTGAACGCCATGCTAGAGGTCGCTCAGAGGAGCGAGTCGAGGTACGCTCAGGCAGTATTTTTGGATATCTCTGGAGCCTTCGACAACGCCTGGTGGCCTATGATCATGCTCAAGGCGAAGCGTGGAGGATGCCCGCGGAACATCTATAAGATGCTTGCGGACTATTTCGCGAATCGCCGGACGGGGATGTTCGTCGGGGGCCGGGTGTTGTGGAAGAAAGCAACAATGGGTTGCCCGCAGGGATCGGTGCTGGGACCCACGCTCTGGAACGTGCTATTGGACGACCTGCTTCGGCTACCATATCCGGGGGGAGTTAGCATCGTGGCTTACGCCGACGATGTGACGATCCTGATAGAATCCGGAACTCGGGCAGGCATAGAGGCCGCGGCCTCTATAACGTTGAAGCTTGTCGGTGAGTGGGGGATGCGCAACAGGCTGGACTTCTCCCCTGCGAAGTCTGCAACTATGACGATCAGGGGAAAATTCCAGCGGCCTCCCACCATCAGATTCGGGGGGACGTCTGTCAGGAGCGTCACATCGACCACGGTGCTGGGTGTGGTGATCGACGACGGCCTTTTGTTCACGCGGCATGCGGCATCGATCGGGGACAGGGCGGCAAATTGCTTCGGCAAGATGTCGAGAGTATCGGCGTCCTCATGGGGAATAAGGTACAGGGCCCTTAAGGTGCTGTATCAGGGGACTTTTGTAGCAACGGTGACGTATGCCGCGGCATGTTGGTATGAGCGTGTGTCCCGGCACGTTGTGCGGAGTGTGCTGATGCGCACCCAGAGACCTGCGCTGGTCCTTCTGACCAAGGCGTACCGATCGACAAGTACCGATGCGCTGGCGGTGTTGGCTGGTGTCCTGCCGGCCGACCTCGAGGTAATCCGGGCGGGCGAACTAGGTGTGGCACGCCAGTCCGCGGCCACTAAGCGGGAGCTTCGGAGTGCCAAACTCAGCGGGACTGAGTCCGCTATTGCTGCATGGCAAGAGCGTTGGGACACATCGGAAAAGGGAAGGGAGCTCTATAGATACTTTCCGGACGTGAAGGTTCGGCTCAAGGCTACTTGGGTCGAGCCCGACTATGAAACCTCGCAACTTCTCACCGGACATGGCTGCTTTAGGGATCGACTTCACCGTATGAAGCTAGTAGACGTGGGGAACTGCTACTGCGAAGAGAGTGAGGTGGAGGATGTACACCACGCATTGTGGGAGTGCAAACTCTACAGGGAGGAGCGTAGGCAGCTACTTGACCAAATAACGGTCCTTCAGGTGGGCCCAGTGTACTACCCGGATCTGGTGGGATCTGAGGAAAATTTCCGGTTTTTCCGTGAATACGCGCGAAGGTGGCATAAGAAACGCAGTGGGCTGGAAAGAGGTGAAGAAATAGGAGACCTAGAAGAGGCCAATTAGGAAAGAAGAGAAAACTGTGGAGCTAGCGGTACCACTGAAAGGTGGGCACACGGCGGACTTAGGCATCCAAGTACGTACGTGTGTTGTCACGCCCCAGAAGGGGGAGAGGCTTGACTAGAAGGGACAAGGACAAAGAAAACAACTTGTTAGGGAGAAATGTGCGTACCCCCAAAGAGCCGAAGGCAAGTAAGGGTACGCATCTCCCGTGATTCGGCTTGCATAACCACTAGGTTGGAACAAGCCATGAGGCGGAGGTGGGTTTGCCCCATCGCAGCATCGATTGTACGACATGAAGCTGTGTGAGGTTAGCTTATGCTATTGCGGAGAGAATGAGGAATGCAGAGACCACGTTCTGTGGGAATGCCCCCTGTATGCCGGGATTAGATGTAAGATGATGGACGAGATCACCCGCGAGTCGGGGGGGCCCGTATATTACTGCGACCTCGTAAGCTCGGAGATGAACTTTCGGCGGTTCCGTGACTTTGCGCACGCCTGGAACAAATTAAGAACCAAGGTCGAAATTGATGAGCGGACCAGGACTGACGACGAAGGCATAACGTGTGTCGTCGGCCGCAGTAGCGGCGTAACGCTATATAGTAGTGCCGCCCCAGAAGGGGGAGAAGGCGCGGGACAAAATTAGAAAATTTGTAGGGAGTCAAGCGTTGCGCGCCGGAAAGAGCAGTCGCAAGTACGGCGCGCATCTCCCGTGATTCGGTCCATATAGCCAAGATGGCTGGAGGGACCATGGGTGGCTGGAGGGATTGCCCCATCGCAGCAGCCCAAAAGGCTGCCGACCGGCGGACACTCGCGGTAGGCGGCGTTGTAGGAGTCCGGGTACGGCTCCTGCAGGCTCGGCCGGACAGGTGCTTCAGGTGCAAGACAACCTCACCTTCGGCCTAGCACCACGACCCACAGACGGCGTGCGGTTTAGTCGGTTCGAGTCCGACATAACCCACCCCTCCGGCTCCGGAGGGGCGGGTATCCGTGGGGATTTCCCGCACGTAAAAAAAAAAAAAAAAAAAAGCCCGCTACATAAAATATTGGTGCTATTGCACTGTAATTTTTTTTTTTTACTGGTAACCTATTGAAATATCGAATTTCTGTTACCCGAATCTTAAAACCCCGAAAACGGTTGGTAGAACTTTTAAAAGACAGATGTAATGATTGACAACTTTCTATAATTCCGTTTTTAATTTCCCAGATGAATCAATTTCCAGGTGCAATAAAACCAAATTTTCAAATAGTATTTTTTTGTTTCCCATATTGTCATAATCCAGATTCTCAGAATTTTTTTCCCATTGTACCATTTTCCAAATAAACTATTACCAAATTTTCATAATGTTTGGAGCGGGGCCAGTTTCCGAAGATGTGGAGGACGGGGAAACTGGTCCTCATCCGCAAGAAGGGACGCCCGGCGGACGAGCCGTCCGGGTACCGGCCCATAGTGCTGCTCGACGAGGTGGGCAAACTCTTCGAAAGAGTAATTGCCAAGCGCCTCGTCGAGCATCTCTCTAGAGTGGGGCCGGACCTGGCGAATACCCAGTTTGGGTTCCGCCGGTGGCGTTCCACTGTGGATGCCATCATGCGTGTGAGGACTCTGGCGGAGGATGCGGTTGCCCGGGGCGAGGTGATGTTGGCGGTGTCCTTGGACATCTCCAACGCCTTCAACACCTTGCCCTGGAGTTGCATCAGGGAGGCACTCGTGTACCACGGTGTGCCTCTCTACCTCCGCCGCATAGTCGGGGCTTACCTGACGGAGAGAGCCGTCGTCTACCCGAGTTCGACCGGAGTCGGTAGGCGTGAGATGTCGTGCGGTGTTCCACAGGGATCGGTCCTGGGGCCGTTACTGTGGAACATCGGTTACGACTGGGTGCTTCGCGGTGACTTCGCGTACGGTGCCACCGTCACGTGTTATGCGGACGACACGCTGGTGACGGTGAGCGGGGCTACGCACCGCGAGGCAACCCTGAGGGCCACGACCGCGGTTGGCCAAGTCGTCGAGCGGATCCGGCGGCTGGGTCTCGAGGTGGCTCTGCACAAGTCCGAGGCCATGTTCTTTCATGGTCCTCGGCGCAGGCCAGGCCCGGGAGCCAGCCTTACAGTGGGAGGCACTCCCATCGACATCAAGCCCCAGCTGAAATACCTGGGGCTCGTGCTTGACGGTCGATGGGACTTCGGACAACATCTCCGAAGCCTGCGCCCCAAGTTGGTCACCACGGCGAATGCCCTGAGTCGGCTGCTGCCCAACTTGAAGGGCCCAGGGGCCTCCTGCAGGAGACTCTACGCGGGTGTCGTGCGGTCCATGGCCCTATATGGGTGCCCCGTGTGGGCGGACACCCTGGGGGCCAGATTCCTGCCTCTGCTCCGTACGGCGCAGAGGACGATGGCCTCCAGGGCCATCAGGGGATACCGCACGATATCCTTCGAAGCGGCGAGTCTCCTGGCCGGATCGCCACCGTGGATCCTGGAAGCGAGGGCCCTTTCGGCACTATACCAGTTCCGAAAGGAGGCGCGGGAGCGGGGATTCGATCCCGAGCCCGAGGACATTCGGGCCGAGAAATCCCGGCTCCACCAGGTCATGGTGGCCGAGTGGGAGCGACGACTTGGGCAACCACGCGCAGGGCACGCCGTCATTGCGGCGGTAAGGCCCATCATGGGGGAGTGGCTAGAGAGGCCACACGGGAGCCTCTCGTACCGTCAGACGCAGATGATAACCGGGCACGGTTACTTCGGGCGGTATCTGCATCTGATGGGTATTGAGCCAACGCCCGAGTGCCATCACTGCGACGCGAGCGTGGACTCGGGGCTGCACACGCTCACCGAGTGTCCGGCGTTTGAGACGCCGAGGCGGGAGCTTGTGCAGGCCCTGGGGGTGAGAGTGCTCACGCTCTCCACCCTGCTCGCGGCGATGGTCCGCTGCGCGGATGCGTGGGCGGCCAGCGCCTCTTTCTGCGAGCAGGTCATGCTGCATGAGCAGGCATGCAGGCATGAGGGGGATCAGGTTGCTCAACGTCCGTAGGATTTACCACCTATTCCTAGGCCCACCCTACACGTGTCCCCCGGGTGGTGCTAATTGAGCAACAACGCCGAACAACGGGCGGCGGTCAACTAACCCGACCGGGCCACCACAGGCCAAGGGGCACTAAATATCCCCTAAAAGCGTGGCACTCTTTATTTATGTAATTGTCTATTTATTTATCTTAAACAACCTATATATGTATCTATCCTATATTATATATCTATATATAATGTGCCGAACCGTGGCGGCCTAAAACCACACCCCGGCAGACATTGCCGTGGGGCACTAAATCCCCCCAGAAAGCTGTACCACACTCACCTAGGGCAGGAAGTGTGAGTAAACCTCTGCCCCAAACAAAAAATGAATACACAGGGAAAAAATTCACTACCCCAGGAGGGTACCGCTTGCGGAGAATCCCTCACTGAGCCCTGCTCAGTCTGCCCCTCGTATTCTGGGGGGGGCAACCTGTGTTCAGGACCAGGCGCAAGCCTGGACCTGTCCAGCCTCTCGGAGGCCATACCAACTACGAACGCCACGAGCGTCGTACAATGGACCGTTGTCGGTCACAAGCGCCCTTGCAAAAGGGATGCTCAGCCGACAGCGGCAACCACCAAAAAAGGGCTCGGCCGAACGGAACGCAGTCGCCCCAACAGGCGCGCGAGAAGGGAGGCCCTGCAACCTACAAAAACGACAACAGGGTTGGGTGCCGCAGCAGCGGAGACGCAGCGCGAACCCACACCATCCACCTCAAGGGGGACGGCAGTAACCACAGCCCCTCCACCACCACCGAGCAAGCAGTATAAGAGGAAACCCAGAGGTGCTCGGGGTCAACGAAACGCTGCGATGGCTCCCAATTTTCCTGGAAAGGAACAAAAGGGGGCGGGGCCCGTCCAGAACGAGCGTGTTTCATCGAAGCGCGCTCGTCTGGACGATACCCGGTCCCCCAGAGGGGAAGCCAAACGCGCGAAAACTGACTCGCGAACCAAGCGGACGGTGAGCTACGCAGATGCCAGTCAGTCGCATCTGCGAGTAGCGGTCACTACCGTTCCGCCGAGGGACCTTACCAAACTCCAGGCAGACCAGCTGAGGGAGGCTATTGACGACAGCATCCTACAGTCAGTGTTGTCGTCAACAATTTCGGGTGAGCAAGCTCCATCTTTCCGCGGAAGACCCTTCCTATTGGAAGGGGTGCTGGCGATGTGGTGTGAAGACGAAAATGCTCTTACCTGGCTTGAAAAAGCTGTAAGAAGCATTACGTCCCCGATACCAGAAACCACCTTGGCCGTAGTCAAGCAGTGCGACCTGAAGAAGCGACTGAAAGCCGGGCTTCTTCTCCACACTCGCATCACCGAAGCCGTAACACTGCGCAGAGTGCTTTGTGCCCAAAATCCGTGGTACAAAGTGGATACCTGGCAGTGTTACGACATGACAGTGGATGACCAAACCACCGACCCGAACTCCAACGAGAAGGTGGTACACCTTATTCTGGGAATTCCCGAAGACCAGAAAGAGGCCATAACCACCAGGGACCGCCGAGTTGCCCACATGTCGGGAAGTGGGTACATTCGCTTCTTCTCCCAAGAAGAAGCATCGGCCGGGGAAGGAACCGCGGCAAGGGCAGACACTCCAGCTCAAGAGCCAACACCAGAGGCTCCTCGAAAGAGTAAGAGCGAGATGGAGTGTAGCTCGCCGCTACAAGAGGGGGGACACGTCAGAGATGATGATGACGTCCACACCGACCCCTGATACCATAAATGTCATCCAAACAAACCTCCAGCACAAACAAGCAGCAACGGCCACTCTACGCAGAGTGCTGGAGGTAAGCAAAAAGACCGTAGCCCTGATCCAGGAGCCCTGGATCAATAAGAACGTAATCTGCGGTCTAAATAACATAGGCGGTAAGTTAATACGAGATGCGAGGGTTGAAAAACCGAGAACATGCATCTTTGTACCTAACGCTATAAACACCACACAAAACACTTTGCTTAACCAATTCTGTTCTAGAGATCTCACCGCTGTGAAAATCCATTCAGATAATGCAACCATCCTAGTACTAGCTTCAGTGTATATGCCGGGCGAAGGTGAACCACCTCCAAAGGAGCTAGCCGACCTGGTACAACACTGCGAGGCTCACACCTGGGACTTAATCATCGGCACAGACTGCAATGCTCACCATCCTCTGTGGGGAAGTAAGGACACGAACAAGAGAGGTGAGTTATTAACCGAATACTTATTCCAAACCAACCTAAACATCATGAATATAGGCACGGAACCTACTTTCGTAACCTCATGGTGTCAAACCATCATTGATATCACGCTGGCAACACATTCGGCAGCCAACCTCATTAAGGGTTGGCATGTGTCAATGGACCCGTCCTATGCAGACCATCGCCGAATTTGCTTTCAAATACAATGTAAACTAGCAGACCCTGTCCCATATCGTGACCCCCGTAAAACAGATATAGCACGGTACACCAACGCACTAAACAAGGCACTAAGTGAGTCACAACTACCTGACACAACACTTAGTACGGATAACATAGAACACAACGTACAGTCTATCACTGCAGCTCTGCTGGAAAGCTATGAGCCAGCATGTCCTGTCGTAACACCCAAAGGTCCAGAAAAGAGCACCTGGTGGGGGCCAGAACTCGAACGACTACGTGGAGGCCTGAGAAAGCTCTACAACAGAGCAAAAAACACCAGAACCCCTGAAGACTGGGACAAATACAAAAACGCACAAAAACACTACAAGAAACGCATCAGATATCGAAGAACTGAGGCGTGGCAGAGTTTCTGTAGTAGCATAAATTCGACAAACCAAGCCGCAAGAGTAAGGAAAGTCCTGGCCAAGGGGGAACTCAACCTCATGGGCTCAATTAAGAGAGAGGATGGCACTTACACAATAACGGAAAATGAAACCAGCGCAGTACTGCTAGAAACACACTTTCCTGGTTGTCAGGTCACACCATTCACCGACTCAATCGACTGGCCACCGGAACACTACAGTGTACCAACAACCCAAGAATGGGAGACCGCAAACAAGGTAGTAACTGCAGACAAAATAGAGTGGGCCATAAAAAGCTTCAAACCCTTCAAGTCTGCAGGGCTAGATGGAATATTCCCAGCACTACTACAATGGGAACTGACAAAGATAGCAAAATATCTACTTCCAATCTACAGGGCCTGCATTGCTTTCAAATACATACCCAGAGTATGGAGAGAGGCAAAAATCATCTTCCTACCAAAACCAGGTAAGGAGGATTACACACATCCCAAATCATTCAGGCCCATTAGTCTCACATCATTCCTCCTCAAAACGCTGGAGAGACTAGTAGATCGATACCTAAGGGATGGAACACTAAAAGAAAACCCACTACATCCTCAGCAACATGCATACAGGAAGGGTAGATCAACAGAGTCCGCACTACACATGGTAGTGCACAAGATAGAATCGGCTATCACAAATAAAGCCTCAACACTAGCTACTTTCATAGATATAGAAGGGGCTTTCGACAAAACGGTACATAGCAGCATTAACGAAGCCTTGCGAAGACGTAGGGTAAAACCAACCATAAGGGACTGGATCACTCAGCTAATAAGCAAAAGAGAGAACAGAACTGATCACTGTGAAAGAAAAGCTCCAGAGTTTACAACGCCTAGCGAGTACAGCGGCCACTGGATGCATGAGAACCACTCCATCAGTCGCACTAGAGCACCTCCTAAACCTGAGACCGCTGCATCTAATCATACAGGAGGAGGCCAAGGCAGCAGCTTTAAGGCTGAAAAACAATGGGCTTTGGAAAGGGGATACTGGAACAAAGCATTCAAAGATTCTACAGGGAATCCTAAAGAAGATACCACTTCTCGAGGCTCCCATAGACAGAATACCATGTCACCACGTCTTCGAAAGGAAGTATCATATTCAACTTTCTGAAGAAAAAAGAGATAGCTCTGGCGTCAAAGAAGTTAGGATATACACAGACGGCTCCAAAACCACATATGGTACCGGAGCAGGCGTCTTCTCGAATGACTTAAATATCAAAATAACAACCACCTTGGACAAGCTAAGCACAATATTTCAAGCCGAATGTATTGGCATAACGAGAGCGGCGGAGACGATTGCCGCCAGAGATGTCAGAGATTTAGATATAAAGATTATCTCAGACAGTGCATCCGTACTACAAGCTCTTCAAAGCAACACCATAACCTCTGTCCTCATATTGGAATGTCATAACACACTCCAATCCATTGCAAACACAAACAGGGTCACGCTGCAATGGATCAAGGGACACAGCAACTCCCTCGGCAACGACGCAGCCGATGAATTGGCCAAGAGAGGATCAGGGTCGATAGTATATGGACCGGAACCAATACTACCCATACCTCAAGCACAGGTCAAAACTTGGCTACGAAAGAGTACGGAAGAAATCCATCAAACAGAATGGACAAACACTGAAGGATGCAGGCAAACAAAGAATGCAGTTCCGGTAGCATCAAAAACGTTTAGCCGAAACCTCATTAGGCTAAAAAGGGACCAAATCCGCAAGGTCACAGGCATCTTGACCGGTCACTGTCCCCTAAACAAGCACCTGTTTACAATAGGTGTGACGGACAGCCCCCTATGCAGAGGATGCATGGGGGCAGAAGAAACGCCACGGCATGTGCTTACAGAGTGCATGAGCGTGGCCGCACAACGGGCGAAATTCCTCCAGTCATCAGCGTCACTCCGGGAAGCATGTGGAAACCTGAAAAGGCTGCTGGCTTTTTGGGAGGATCTGGGTTGGTTGGAATGAGAGGTAAGATGGTACGCACAATGGCCCAATCAAGAGGCTAAGTGCGGAACAGCCCAGGTAAACTAAACTAAACTAAACTAAGGTCATGCTCGCGAAGGAGACAGCAGAGCGGGCGCGGCGCGGTGAGCGAGAAAGACTCGCTGACATCGCTGCTCGCGCCCGAAGGCGGCTCGGGCGTCGGAGGGCGCTTACAGACCTCCGCCCCCCATGAGCGCGGGCCTGAGGGTGACGGGTGGAGCCACCCTCAGGCCCGCGCTCATGGGGGGCGGAGGTCTGTAAGCGCCCTCCGACGCCCGAGCCGCCTTCGGGCGCGAGCAGCGATGTCAGCGAGTCTTTCTCGCTCACCGCGCCGCGCCCGCTCTGCTGTCTCCTTCGCGAGCATGACCTGCTCGCAGAAAGAGGCGCTGGCCGCCCACGCATCCGCGCAGCGGACCATCGCCGCGAGCAGGGTGGAGAGCGTGAGCACTCTCACCCCCAGGGCCTGCACAAGCTCCCGCCTCGGCGTCTCAAACGCCGGACACTCGGTGAGCGTGTGCAGCCCCGAGTCCACGCTTGCGTCGCAGTGATGGCACTCGGGCGTTGGCTCAATACCCATCAGATGCAGATACCGCCCGAAGTAACCGTGCCCGGCTATCATCTGCGTCTGACGGTACGAGAGGCTCCCGTGTGGCCTCTCTAGCCACTCCCCCATGATGGGCCTTACCGCCGCAATCACGGCGTGCCCTGCGCGTGGTTGCCCAAGTCGTCGCTCCCACTCGGCCACCATGACCTGGTGGAGCCGGGATTTCTCGGCCCGAATGTCCTCGGGCTCGGGATCGAATCCCCGCTCCCGCGCCTCCTTTCGGAACCGGTATAGGGCCGAAAGGGCCCTCGCTTCCAGGATCCACGGTGGCGATCCGGCCAGGAGACTCGCCGCTTCGAAGGATATCGTGCGGTATCCCCTGATGGCCCTGGAGGCCATCGTCCTCTGCGCCGTACGGAGCAGAGGCAGGAATCTGGCCCCCAGGGTGTCCGCCCACACGGGGCACCCATATAGGGCCATGGACCGCACGACACCCGCGTAGAGTCTCCTGCAGGAGGCCCCTGGGCCCTTCAAGTTGGGCAACAGCCGACTCAGGGCATTCGCCGTGGTGACCAACTTGGGGCGCAGGCTTCGGAGATGTTGTCCGAAGTCCCATCGACCGTCAAGCACGAGCCCCAGGTATTTCAGCTGGGGCTTGATGTCGACGGGAGTGCCTCCCACTGTAAGGCTGGCTCCCGGGCCTGGCCTGCGCCGAGGACCATGAAAGAACATGGCCTCGGACTTGTGCAGAGCCACCTCGAGACCCAGCCGCCGGATCCGCTCGACGACTTGGCCAACCGCGGTCGTGGCCCTCAGGGTTGCCTCGCGGTGCGTAGCCCCGCCCACCGTCACCAGCGTGTCGTCCGCATAACACGTGACGGTGGCACCGTACGCGAACTCACCGTGATGCACCCAGTCGTAACCGATGTTCCACAGTAACGGCCCCAGGACCGATCCCTGTGGAACACCGCACGACATCTCACGCCTACCGACTCCGGTCGAACTCGGGTAGACGACGGCTTTCTCCGTCAGGTAAGCCCCGACTATGCGGCGGAGGTAGAGAGGCACACCGTGGTACACGAGTGCCTCCCTGATGCAACTCCAGGGCAAGGTGTTGAAGGCGTTGGAGATGTCCAAGGACACCGCCAACATCACCTCGCCCCGGGCAACCGCATCCTCCGCCAGAGTCCTCACACGCATGATGGCATCCACAGTGGAACGCCACCGGCGGAACCCAAACTGGGTATTCGCCAGGTCCGGCCCCACTCTAGAGAGATGCTCGACGAGGCGCTTGGCAATTACTCTTTCGAAGAGCTTGCCCACCTCGTCGAGCAGCACTATGGGCCGGTACCCGGACGGCTCGTCCGCCGGGCGTCCCTTCTTGCGGATGAGGACCAGTTTCCCCGTCCTCCACATCTTCGGAAACTGGCCCCGCTCCAAACATGCGCTGAGGAACCCTCTCAGTCGGGGTTCGAGACCGTCTTCCCCTAGAGCTAGGACCCACGCGCGGCCTGGAATGCCGTCGGGTCCCGGGGCGGTGTTTTTCTTGGCTCTCAGCCTTCGCACCGCCAGCTCTAGTTCCACCCAAGTGACCTCGGGCACGTCGTCGTCAATCACCGCACTGGGCGCCGTAGGCGACCGAGGCGGCGGAGCCATCTGCGGCGGAACATGTTCCGCTCGCGCCGGGAACAGGGATTCCACCACTCCTCCGAGCAGAGCCGGTTCGAGCACCTGGGTCAGCGGAGGGGCCCGGGGGCGCAGCTTTTCTCTTACCATAAGGTAAGGCCGCCCCCATGGGTCCCGCTCCAGCGTCTCCAGGAGCTCCCGGTAACAAGCGGCCTTAGACCGCTTGATCTCCGCTCGGAGGGCATTCCGAGCCTCCCTGTATCCCTCGTGAAGCTCCGCCAGTCGGGGCTCCGAATCTGCGGGACGGCTACGCCTCCTACGGAGTCGAGCCCATCGGCGGTGCGTGATCACGCAGGCTTGACGCAGCCTCGCGATCTCCGCATTCCACCAGTAGACCCGACGCCTCGGATTATAGGCTGGAGCCCTAGGCATACCCGCATCGCAGACCCGTGTCATGGCCTCCCGGAACCAGGCCGCTTCATCGTCTATGTCGACAGGCCTGTCCGGCGCAATGGCCCAGGCCTGTACGATGGCGGCCTCCAGGAGGTCCTCCCGATTCAGTCGCCCCAACACCCAGCGCGGCTCGCGTTGGGCCGATATGACCGGCGCATCACCCGCAGGAGGGGAGACATCGAACCGAACGTATCGGTGATCCGATAGTGTCTCCACCTCCACGGCGACACGCCAGTCCCGCACGCGGAGTGACAGGGAAGCGCTCGCGAACGAAAGGTCTATGATCGACCTGCGCTCCCCTGCCACAAAGGTGCCCACATACGTGGCTTCGGCCCCGCGATTCTGGAGAACTAAGCCGAGAGAATCGGCCCAGCTCTCCAGAGCCCTGCCCCGCGCGTTTGTGCGCCGGGAACCCCAAGTCTGAGACCAGGCGTTGAAGTCCCCGAGCACAAGAACCGGACGAGGCGTACAGGCATTGACGACCGTCGGTCAGCCGCTCCAGCGACCGCCGATACTGCCCGATGAGTCGGTGTGATCCCGGCGTGAGATAAACGGCCACGACCGCAATCTCCCCTACACGCGCCGCTACGATGCCATGCTCCCTTGCGATCACTACAAGGGGAGGGGCACCCGCAGCGGCGTTATACACCAGTGCCGCCGATCCATCCAGGTCGACCACCCAGGCGGGCCCGAGGGGCCGGTGAGTGTATGGATCGGCGACAGCGGCGACGTGTATGGACCACTGTGCCATGCTCTGGAGCAGAAGGGCCTGAGCATCGACACCGTGGCCCACGTTCGCCTGCAGGATGCGGAGCTGGGGATCCATTATGGAACCATCTCCGCATCCCGCCTCGAACCGGTTGCGGAACGCCCGCCTCGCGGCAGCGGCTCCCCGCGGGTGCAGGCCTTACTGCCAACCCTATGGTCGGCCGGCTTGCCCTCCGCCGCACACCTGAAACAGTGCGGCGGAGCTTCGCAATTGCCGGCTCTGTGACCGGGTTGGCTGCAGCGGAAGCAACGGTCTCCGACCGTCACCTCCGCCTTGCACTGCACACCTACGTGGCCGGCCGACAGGCACCTGAAGCACCTGTCCGGCCGAGCCTGCAGGAGCCGTACCCGGACTCCTACAACGCCGCCTACCGCGAGTGTCCGCCGGTCGGCAGCCTTTTGGGCTGCTGCGATGGGGCAAACCCACCTCCGCCTCATGGCTTGTTCCAACCTAGTGGTTATACAAGCCGAATCACGGGAGATGCGTACCCTTACTTGCCTTCGGCTCTTTGGGGGTACGCACATTTCTCCCTAACAAGTTGTTTTCTTTGTCCTTGTCCCTTCTAGTCAAGCCTCTCCCCCTTCTGGGGCGTGACAACACACGTACGTACTTGGATGCCTAAGTCCGCCGTGTGCCCACCTTTCAGTGGTACCGCTAGCTCCACAGTTTTCTCTTCTTTCCTAATTGGCCTCTTCTAGGTCTCCTATTTCTTCACCTCTTTCCAGCCCACTGCGTTTCTTATGCCACCTTCGCGCGTATTCACGGAAAAACCGGAAATTTTCACCAGATCCGGGTAGTACACTGGGCCCACCTGAAGGACCGTTATTTGGTCAAGTAACTGCCTACGCTCCTCCCTGTAGAGTTTGCACTCCCACAATGCGTGGTGTACATCCTCCACCTCACTCTCTTCGCAGTAGCAGTTCCCCACGTCTACTAGCTTCATACGGTGAAGTCGATCCCTAAAGCAGCCATGTCCGGTGAGAAGTTGCGAGGTTTCATAGTCGGGCTCGACCCAAGTAGCCTTGAGCCGAACCTTCACGTCCGGAAAGTATCTATAGAGCTCCCTTCCCTTTTCCGATGTGTCCCAACGCTCTTGCCATGCAGCAATAGCGGACTCAGTCCCGCTGAGTTTGGCACTCCGAAGCTCCCGCTTAGTGGCCGCGGACTGGCGTGCCACACCTAGTTCGCCCGCCCGGATTACCTCGAGGTCGGCCGGCAGGACACCAGCCAACACCGCCAGCGCATCGGTACTTGTCGATCGGTACGCCTTGGTCAGAAGGACCAGCGCAGGTCTCTGGGTGCGCATCAGCACACTCCGCACAACGTGCCGGGAAACACGCTCATACCAACATGCCGCGGCATACGTCACCGTTGCTACAAAAGTCCCCTGATACAGCACCTTAAGGGCCCTGTACCTTATTCCCCATGAGGACGCCGATACTCTCGACATCTTGCCGAAGCAATTTGCCGCCCTGTCCCCGATCGATGCCGCATGCCGCGTGAACAAAAGGCCGTCGTCGATCACCACACCCAGCACCGTGGTCGATGTGACGCTCCTGACAGACGTCCCCCCGAATCTGATGGTGGGAGGCCGCTGGAATTTTCCCCTGATCGTCATAGTTGCAGACTTCGCAGGGGAGAAGTCCAGCCTGTTGCGCATCCCCCACTCACCGACAAGCTTCAACGTTATAGAGGCCGCGGCCTCTATGCCTGCCCGAGTTCCGGATTCTATCAGGATCGTCACATCGTCGGCGTAAGCCACGATGCTAACTCCCCCCGGATATGGTAGCCGAAGCAGGTCGTCCAATAGCACGTTCCAGAGCGTGGGTCCCAGCACCGATCCCTGCGGGCAACCCATTGTTGCTTTCTTCCACAACACCCGGCCCCCGACGAACATCCCCGTCCGGCGATTCGCGAAATAGTCCGCAAGCATCTTATAGATGTTCCGCGGGCATCCTCCACGCTTCGCCTTGAGCATGATCATAGGCCACCAGGCGTTGTCGAAGGCTCCAGAGATATCCAAAAATACTGCCTGAGCGTACCTCGACTCGCTCCTCTGAGCGACCTCTAGCATGGCGTTCAATGCTGAGACCGTCGACCGTCCCCGAGTGAACCCGTGCTGGCGATCCGATAACCTTTCCGTTATTTGCGGGGCACACTTCAACATTACGCGCTCTAAAATCTTGCCAAGAATCGGCAGCAGAGTGACGGGTCGGTAAGCCTTCGGGTCGACAAGCTGCCTGCCGTTCCCTTTCGGTAGGACAATCAGCCTGCCGTCCTTCCATACTTCCGGAAAAACTCCCTCCTGGACACATCGCCTATACAGTTCAGTGAACTCGGCCGGTGCGGCCCTGTAACTGTGCTGGACAATACGAGCACTCAACCCGTCGATACCCGGAGCTGTGTTAGGGAGATCCCCGACTATCCTTTTCACTGTCTCATCCGTTGGAGGAGGGGCATCTTCTCCTGATGGTGTCGCTGAGCTCATTAGTCGCACTAGCCCATGGTACCCCGTGTCCGCAGTGACATCGTCATCCGGGCAAAGGGAGTACATAAGGCCGCGCATGGCCTCATCGACACTCCCAGCATGTCCTTGGGCGTAAATGACGCCATTTATTACATTACTTGGGGGTCTATGCCTCCCACTCGCTACTCTGTAGGCATGTCCCCAAGGGTCCATGTTTCCAGACGCAGCGATTTTTCTATAGTGCAAAAGTTGCGTCTCCTCCATGGCTTTCCTATACCTACGCCTATGCTCATGGAATTGCCCCTTCGCGTGTTCCTCTACGGGCCCGCCGGCCCGTCGAGCAGACTGCCAAGCCCTCCGGAGGGTGTTGTTTGTCTGTCGCAACCGATCCAATTCGGGTGACCACCACGGGTGGCCCCTCTGTCCTGCCCTAGCCACCCCCAAAGTCTGCTTTGCGGTGCTCCCTACCATTTCGGTGAACTGAGCACAGACTTCCGAGGCGGGACGATTCCATTTAATCCCCCCGACTACAACCCTAAAGCGGCTTTCAAATGAGCCCCAGTCCACCCCACGATCCCGAAATCTGGCAGGCAGGGACTCTGTAACAGCGCCCGCAGTGGGTTTGCTTGCCACACTATATCTCAGCATTCGGTGGTCACTCTCTATTACACTTGGCAACACTCTCCACCCTGTCACCAGGGTGCCTCCTGATGTTAGTGTGAGGTCGATGTTGGTCTCCCCCATATGGTTTAGGAAAGTCCCCGGCTGACCATTCTGGTTCTCTATCCGGAGACCCCGGGCCAGGATAAACTCTTCCATCGACTGACGACGGTGCGTGACGTCTGGCCCGCGACCGGTATACTGCCGCGGTTCGCAGTACCACATCGGAGAGTGAGCATTAGAGTCTACTCCAATGAGTACTCTCTTCCCTCTGAGGGCATCGAGCACTGTGCCCAGGTGCTGTAGGTGGACATCGATATCGTCCCGGTACTGGAAGTACGCGGACACCATATATGTACCCTCCCCGCCATCCTGCAGTGCAATTCTCTAACTTCAACATCGACGCCACAACGATGCGGCAACGTTGTCTCGTCGATTTGCTTGAATTTGGTATTCTCTAACTGTACACTAGCGCCATAGGCTCTAAGATGTGCCGTACGATGTAGGAACTACTCGACAACGACATCCTACTGTGATTGGTGTCAACCTAAGCTCAACCTTGAAAATGATTGTGATTGGTTGATTTTCGTAGTTGCAGTCGACGATGTTTCGTCGTTGTAAGCCAATTGAAACAAAGCATGTCAAACACGTTTAACCTCATAGATCATTATGTATAGTAGTCCTCAATTTATATAAAATAAATAAAAAACTTTCAACATTTACATAGACAAAGGGTAAAAGTTAAGTATGTAGTTAAAGTTGCATTTGTATAAGTGATGATTAGGAGAAATCTCGAGAAGCGAGGAAAAATGAATACTAATCTAATACAAATTTACATATAGTTACGAAAGTAAAGTTTAAAATAATGATTATACAGGACAAAAGGCACATTTCAGTGCATGTGAAAGTGATGCAGATTGGCATTATGAACAAGAACGGTAGGTACCTACTATACATGGTAGTTTTGTATTTTATAATCCAACACAGTGATATAAGATCATTTAGATACTCGTATCCGTAATGGTGAATAAATATACTTAATTTTACGATAGTATTGGTTTAAAGAGATAAATTATATTACAAACATACATAGTATTCACCCAAATTTCGCTATGATTGTTGGTCCCTTAAAATAAGATGCAAGCCTATAGCCATCAAGCAGACACTCTGTCATGGGCCCTATGATTACTGTTGAATGGAGAACAGCCTTCTCCCTTAGTCGCCTTCTACAGTTCCTGCGAAGAAATAGAGTGGCCCTATTCTTCTTCACCGGGACCAACATATTTTTTACATTCTGTTCCCACTACCTATCGGAACATATTCCCAAGATAGAAAGTACCATAATGTGTTATTCCAGTAAGCTATTCCTGTACCAAACCACAGATTACCTTATTGATCAAATAGCTAGATTCTTTCTGCCATTAGAATGTTATTGAATGATAAACATCTTCACAAACTTTCACACTAATATATACATACATAATCTTGCCTGTATCCCCGGAGGATTAAGGACAGGTGAATTAACACCTACATTTCACTGATCATTGTAATTAATAGGGGGTGAGCCTATCACCATATTCCCAGTACTATGACTGACTCGAGTCATGCATCTGAGGCTGGGTCAGAGCTGTATATATCTATCTCATTTTAATTAGCCCTATCCCTTAGTTGCCTTGTATGTATATAATATCAGTAGGAAATAAGTATAATAGGATTTAAGAAAACAACACAAAACAAACAATAGTATGCACAATATTGATTTATTACAATAAACATTAATATAAATAAATTATTGATTACATTGTAATTCTCAAAGCACCTGCCGACATTGTTCACTTACTGAGAAATCTAATTGTGTGCAAATTAATTATAATAAAAAGAATACCATATATGTATTTAAAGGACAAAATATATCAACATATTATGATTAGAAGATAATTTTGTGATCACTTTTCAGGAAATGCGATGCATACCTAAGAGTTTTTGAATCAACCTGGTTGCTGGAACTCCTTTGTTATAATGAATGCCAGTATCATATTTGGTACAGTGTGCAGAGTGGTTTAGATGCCTTTAAGGATTCGATTTTTGATGTTGACAATAAAAGATTTTTGCACATTTTAATTTTTATTTAATTCCCTATAAGCTAACACCTGATTGATAGTCACAGAACTGTCTGTTATGCTTCCACACCACAACTATTGAGCAGATTATGATGATATTTGGTACAGAGTAAAGTAAATTTATTTATTTATTGCAAAACCTCCCACGTAACTGTTTTGCCAGTCAAGAGGTTGGGTAAGAATATACATATGACAACTGAACTGACTAAAAACAATCTGAATGATAGACACTGAACTTCAAAAGCACTTCACTTGACGCCAAATAAACTCTTGGTTATTATTTATTGGACAATTTCGTGGTGCTGTAAAATAAAAATATAAATTAATTACATGTTACTCAAATAATGTTAAAGAATAATGAAGACATTCAATACTTATTTGTACTTAGATTTTTATGACAATGATTTATATGATTTGTAATGCCAGGCTTCTGGCCACCCTTCCAGTTGACGTCGATGGGGAGGAATTCTTTGACGCCTGAACCTGCAGGTTGTTCTTATATTTTTATTTAAATAATTGTAATGTACATATTGTGAAGTGTATTTCCTTATTGTGGCTGTTGAAATAGATCTCAAATTCATTTACTTTGTTTTGTAACATTCCATGACAACAATAAAAACAATTCGGATATTGAATATTGTTCGTTCATTCCCATCGTTAGAATTGTTTCTTCTGCTTTGCTTCTGTCGTAAAATACTTCAAATTCTTCTTAATATTGACGGTTTCTGCAGCAGAATAACCAAAATATTGTTAATACAGTTATTACATATCATCGGACAAGACGATTTTAAGGTTATATGTTTATTGTTTGTTTTTCTTATTATTGACGTTTTGTTTTAACGTGTGCATAACGCATAGATACCAATCATTCAACCTTTGAAGTTACGCCAACTGTTGAATTAAATTAAGTTACTTGATAGTAATAATTCTTAGTTAAACTATAATCTTTTAAGAACTTAAAAATAGCAATATAATTATTTTAAAAGCAACCAAATCATATTTAATCTCCTGTCAAAATTTATCGATAACATCCGTAGCATGTTACAGCGGCGCGGCTGTGGAGAACAAAATCTATCAATTATATGGGTATCAATGCAATCATAATATTCAAAGAATATAATAGGGTATGGGGAAGTCGGCTTTATTTCTCTCGCGAATTGGGCTTAGATAATTTATGCCGGCATGTACTTATCTAACATAGCGTGAAAAAACAATGAGAATTAATTAAATAAATTGAATACTTGGATTTATGAAATATAGGTAGTCGATCAAATATGAAATTAATATTATTATTATTAAAACTAGCTGAACCACCTCGGCTTCGCCCGTGGCACACTTTGAAAGCCTATGGGAGGTTGCCGGATTTGTTGATAGGGTTACAGCTCCGCTCCCTTGAGTTGTAGCGTGATGATATTTACCCTATAACCTTCCTCCATAAACGGGCTGTTCAACACAAGAAGATTTATTCAATTCGAATCATTAGTTCCTGAGATTAGCGCGTTCAAACAGACAAACAAACTCTTCAGCTTTATAATATTAGTAAAGATAACCTTTAGTAAAATTATATTCTTTTAAGAACTTAAGAACACCAATATTATAATTTTAAAAGCCACCAAATAATATTTAACTCTCTGGCAAGATTTATCGATAACGTACGTAGTTTCCTAACCTGTCTGTGTCGATAACTTTTTATGAAAATAAAATTTACTTTCCAGCCCTAGCCCGCCTTAGAAACATAACGTGACGTCATGCGACAACGTTGAGAGGGTGACGTCACCTTACAAAGCGATTATGATTGCTGCTACTCTAAGCTCAACCTTAAAAATGTGTACATTTGATTGATTTTCGTAGTTGCAGTCGCCGATGTAGCCGTTAGAAGTACTTTGTGTCTAAAGAACAAACTTGTCAAAATACAGCGTATGACATTTTTTTTTTGAACAATCAAATACGTTTAACCTCATCTTCATTCTCAATTTATATAAAATAAAAGCCGTAGTACATTAGTCACTCTGTGATAAGACTTTCAGCATTTACGCAGATAAACGGTAAAAGTAATTCTCAGTAAGCGAGAGAAATGAATACACTTGTACTTATATTGAGTTAAACGACGAGATGAAAGTAAAATTTAAAGTAATGATTGTATAGAACAAAAGTTACCTACATTAGTGCATTTGATAGTGATGCAGATTGTTATAATGGTGTATGAATATACCTAATTCGAAAGATAGTATTGGTTTACAGATATAAATTTTTGTAAGTATAATTTTTTCTTTTTCTTACATACAAAGTACCTATTCACCTAAATTTCACTATGATTGTTGGTCCCATGAAATAAGGTGCCAGCCTATAGCCATCAAGCAGACACTTTGTCGTGGACCCTATGGTTACTGTTGAATGGAGAACAGCCTTCCCCCTTAGTCGCCTTCTACAATTCCTGGGAAGAAATGAGGTGGCCCTATTCTTCTCCACCAGGACATACATATTTTTTACATTCTCTGTTCCTGCTACCCATAGAAACATATTCCCAAGATGGAAAGTACCATTATGTGTTATTCCAGACTATAAGCTATTCCTGTACCAAACCACAGATTATCTAATTGACCAAATAGCTAGATTCGTTCTGCCATTAGAATGTTATGGAATAACTAAAATCTTCACAAACTTTCACATTTATAATAATATACATAATCTTGCCTGTATCCCAGGAGGATTAAGGGCAGGTGAAGTAACACCTACATTTCACTGATACTCGGTACTATGGGTGACATGAGTCACGCATCTGAGGCTGGGTCGGAGCTGTAATCCCAGTCGCATCCGAAGCTTTTCAATTTGGAGTCTGGGGTCCGCTTTTTAATAGTCTAACTACAGATTTGGCTAAACTTCGATATTTTCCGTGAATCGACTGCCATCTGACCTCCACAACCCAAAGGCGATATCGAAGCTTTGCAGCTAAACCAGTTGTTGGATTTCTGAGGGCTCCACTATCCTTAACGACTGCCATAGATGTTTGTATGACAACCGGGACCGATGACTTAACATGCTCTCCAAGGCACGGTCAGACCAAAGCAAATACCCATATTCATGCATACAAATATTTACACTGAGCGGGGATTGAACTGCGTAGCGGTCGCGTTCACTACCGCTATGCCACGGAGGCTGTCATTATATCAACATATGTTTAGAAGATAATTTTGTGATCACTTTTCAGGAAATGTGAAGCATACCCCATGAGTTCTTTAATCAACCTGGTTGCTGGAACTCCGTAAGGAATGCCAGTATCATGCTTAGAACAGTATGCAGAGTGTTTTAGATACCTATATATGGATAAGATTTTTGATGTTGACAATAAAAGATTTTTGCAGATTTTAATTTTATTTAATCCCCTAGAAGTTAACACCTGATTGATACTCACAGAACTGTCTGTTGTACTTCCACACCACAACTACTGAGCAGATTTTGATGATATGGAAGACAGGGTATGAAAATACATATGACAACTGAATTGACTAAAAACAAGCACTTCACACTCCAATATATTCTAATATACTCCAATATAGTATCAACTGCGGCTGAGCTCAATGATTGTCTTGAATAGCATACATACCGCCAAGTAAGGCTTTACTATTTGTCACCTTCGACCAAGCACAATGTGTAAGTATGCAAAGGAAATGTTAGACAGAAAGCCATTTATGACAAAAGCAATAAGCCATGTCATACTGAATGAACCAATCGCTCTAACCAAATACGCTGCTGAATATGGACTCATAGAGCCAAGTGGTATTTTTATAAGTTTAGAAAAACCATATCTTGCTGCTTCTCCTGATGGGATACTGGGACAAGAGATCATAATAGAAATAAAGTGTCCCTTTGCAAGCAGATACCAGGAAATTAATACTTCTACTGTTCCCTATTTAGAAAACAATAATGGTACTCTCTTACTAAAAAAACTAGCCCGTATTACTTTCAAATAACATACTGAACATACTGTAACCTAATTATATATATACATACAGGGATTTTAAAGTAATTTATATTGTAAAAGAAAATTTAGATACAAAAATTAGATTCATTTTTTCCATCTTTAAAGAAGCTTTATTTGAAAAATGTGAGCAATTAGAATTCAAATGAAACAGGCATAGGTATTCATGTTAGTTTTATTTACAATATCCCTAACAGTACAGAAATGATAATGCATACATAGGTATATAAATGAAGATACATGCATATACGATTATTAGTTAGTTATCCAAGTATTAATCATTTATCATCATTTAACCACTGGGTGAGGCACCTACTACAAATTTTAAGGTATTGTTATGCTTATAACTACTAAAAGTGGCTCTTTGGTCATTGGGCTAGCTAAGCTTTTGAATTTCTATTTCAATTCCATCTAGTATTAGCCTTGTTGAGGGATAATATTTTTTAAAACTAGCAGGCATTTAAAAATTCACTAAACTGCGGCTAGGCCAAATGTTTATTAAGCTCCAGATATCGCCAATAAAATTTATCCACATCACTATAATATTTGACACTTCAGCTTCACTTACACCAAACATTTTACCTAATTCATAATCAGTTGTATCTCTTCTAAGCTTAATAGCTTAAGATACTGATCCTGTACGGTCAAGGAAATGACTCTACTCCAAGGGTAGAACTGTAACAGTACTGAAAATTAGATGAAATTTACCCTGTCTCTAATCCAGTATAAAAATGCACTGTCTCATCATCTGCAAGTGATAGCTCTGTAGAGAACAATCTTAATATATAAGATGTTTGTGTCCCACAAGTGCTGTGGTTTGGCCGAATAGATTCAAGAACTACATTCTATCACTAGGTCTTGAGACACACCATTATCTCCTTCTAATGGCAATATATCCTCACAACATTGTGTACTTGATGGCACCTCAAAACACTCTCTTTTCTTCAGGTTGCAGTATGTCAATCTTTCTTCTCTAGCCTTTGCATTCCCGGAAATTGCTTGTGTATTCCACGGAAAAACAGACGGTATAGCACCTTTATTGAAGAACTTATGTTGATGTTGAACTCCTAGAACAAGTGATTTTTAACATTTTAAATAGGCAAGTACGAAATGTCGTCCCCTATTACATGGGACAATACACCTCTGCCACCCTTTTGTGGAAAAGGAATTATTGTAAAGATTTATTCATAAGCAGCTTACCTGTTTATTTACTTATTATTTCATAATCACTTTCAACAAAGTGTTTACCAGATAACCTCGTACTTTTGTAATAATCAATTTTTCACGACGGATGGCTTTCAACCAAAGCTTTCGTATTTTTTTATCCTTTGGTATTTGCTGCATTAGAGACAATACAGCGCGTCATTGTAACTGTTTAGAATTATTTTCTGAATTCAACCGTAGAAAAACGCAATGTTTTAGGAACAAACTATTATAATTATACGTCACTTTGACAGTTGCCAACCCATTATTCAAACTACGTCATCCTTTATAGAGAATGTGATTGGTTAATCCTAGGCACAACCTAGGCACAACGATGAAAGAGTTTGTGATTCGTTACAACCTTGAGCTCGCCCTTAATATCAATTGTCATTGGTTGATCCGGCGTGGATGTAAGCATCGATGCGCGCAACGTTGCGAGAAAGTTAGAGAATTGCACTCCTGTACATGACACACAACACAGTGTGTGGTGGACAGGTGACGGAGGACGGCGCATGGGAGGTCCTCGCGAATAATGAGCACCCCAGCCTGCGCACCGGTCCCGCACGAGATTATAGGACTCTCTGGGTCTTCCTGTTCGGACTGCTCCTGTACCAGGATTATGTCCAGACCCAGCTCCCGGACCGCAATGGGCAGCTCCCTTGTGGCAAGCTTTGCCCTGCCCAGATTTATCTGGCCGACTGTAATTTGTGGAGCCATTGTTAATATTGAGTAGCCTCAACCATCCTCTTTTCGGCTGATAATCGTGCCGGGCACTCTCTGGCCCCCGTAACGTGCCCCTCCGCACCTCCTTGCCCAAACCGGTGGCACGTGGCACATCTGGGTTTGTTCCCCTTGCAGTCATCCACAGGGTGTCCATTGACTCCGCATCTTGCGCACGTTATGTGTTCCTGTCGGCACTTCTTCTCGCTATGGCCGTACATGGAGCACTTCCTGCAGATGACCGCAGTGGTAAAATCCTCTACCCGGCATGCTTCCCATCCTATGTACAGTCGGCCTTTTTTGGTGAGTGCTCCCCTGAGCTCCGCAGAGCAGGCAATCACGATAGCCGAATAGGCTGACCCCTGTCGGCTTTTCCTAAAGGCCATCCGGCTCTGGGCCCGCATGGTCTCCAGCGTCCACTTAGGGTCGTCCTTAAAGTTTTGGTCATGGACGGCTGTGAGGACCTCCTCCCAAGTTGGGTCCTTCCCTTCTAGGTCCCTGATAATTACTAAGGGGGACTTACCCTTGATGTCCGCCGTCTTCAAGGATTCTGGAAGAGCCGCCTTTAATTTGGTGATGTCCTCCGTAGTGTCTGTCTGCAGGACGATGCCCGCATTGCCCACCCTGCGGACCCTATTCACCCTTATCCCCAGTTGGGCAGGGGCTATTGAGGCCTTTATCACTTGCCGAGTGGCTTCCGAGGTCCTGATCTCGGTACCCTCCTTGGGGTACACGGCCACCACTGGACCCCTGCTACGGCTGGCCAAGACCCCGGCGTAGGTAGCCGCTGCTCCTGATGTTCGAGCCATCGGCCGTGCCGAGACTGTGGGACTCAGGGCTTGCAAGGCCTCCAGTTTTGCCTCCGCTACAGCTGCCCTTCTCTCCGCCACCGCCAATCTGGCGATCAGCGTGGTTACGACGGACCCCACAGTTGCCACATGATGGCCAATGACGGCGATCTCCTCCTTGTTAAGCTTAGAAAACCTTCCCTGCACCGCCTCCGTTATGCCTGTGGTGGCCGTCGTCGCCAAGCCCGCGATCTCCACGATTGAGGCCTCGCCGGCTGATCGCCCGACCACTGTATTCGACTCCATCGGCTCCTGTATAGCCACCAGTGCTGGTTCCCGCGCTGTTGTTACCGGTGGGGGCGTGGGAGCAGGTGCCCGACTCATGATCCCCGCTACTGGCGGCGCCGACGGTGCCACCTGCGTCAACCTACGTCGAAGCACCTCCTGAACGTCCTCTGGTGAAGAAAGTGGCCTCTTCCCCGATGTCTCGGGTCCCACCGATAGCGGGGACGGTCCGAAATGACCCGGGGGTGTCCGCTGCAGGCCTCCCTGCAGCGGACACCCAAGACACGCAAGCCCGCCTCCATGGATAGCCGCTCCAGTTCCTCCAACTCCCTTTCTTTCCGCTCCATTTCGGCGCGGAGCACCGATTCGAGCGTTTCTTCCGCCATTTGGGCGGAGCCTAATTGTTGCTTAGGCTCTCCCCTTTAAAACGAGCCCTTGCACGACTCTCTAGCTTCAAAATTGGCCGAGTTAGGGTGAGGGGGGGTGAGGCAACCCAAAGCGGGGTGCGGGGGGGGGGGTCTGGGTCGACCCTCAGAGGGGGTGGGGGAGGGGTGGTGGGGTACCCCCGGGGGGGGGGGGGTCCGAGAGGGGACCCCGAGGGGGCTCTCGGGTGGGGTGTTAAGTGTCCTACGTCACTACGTCACTACCCTAATGTTGTTCTGAAGTGTCACTGTCACAAAACGTCACTATCGTAAAGTGTCACTGTCACCAAACGTCACTATCGTAGAGTGTCACTGTCACAAAACGTCACTATCGCACAAACGTCACCTGTCGCACAAATGTCACTTGGGATTTTCTGTTTCACCTATCTTCAAGCAATTTTGAAGATGGCCGCGGTCCCTTATGGCGAGAGTCGCAAGTGGAACAAGGAGGGACCGAGTTTTCTTGCACTTCCCGACCCGCTAAGAACGCGACAAGAACACGCTAACATAGGAGCGACCGTCGTGGACGCGACTGCACAAGCCGGCTGTCGGCATCCAAGTCTGCTGTGCTGCGATGGGGCAGCTGACAACTGTTGCCCCCTGTCCGCGACGGCCGTAGCGGATCGCTCCGACCTTTACCGCCTCCAGGGGGCAACCCCCGGCCTCCGCCACGGTGACCCGAATCTCTTCGGCCGTGATGGAGTCGTCCAGGTCCGAAATGCGCAGCTCTGCGCACTTGGTGGGCCTGGACACCCGGACGTCGGCTGCATCCAGTGTCTCCCTCAGCCTAGCCGCGATGGCATCGGCCTTGGGACCACTGGAGGCGCCAGGGACGTGGATGAGACGGGCACCGGTCCGAGTGTGTGTCACTCGGAGGGTCCCCGCCACATCGAGGGCCCTCAAATCAATGAGGCCCCTCGCCTGTTTCACCAGGTCCACGTACTGCACGCCCCTCTCCGTCGCCTCCGGTGTCATCGTTAAGACGACAGCGGTGGTACGGGGGACGCGCAGCTTGCCTGACGCACCCTTCGCAGCAGCTTGGGCCTTCTTGGCCCTTTTAGCTGCCTTTTTACGGGCGTTCCGGCTTTTTTTCGCCTCGCCGACCACCTCCCAGCCCCCTGCCGGTGCGGAGCTCGTGGAGGCAGTCGGGACCGAAGCCGGGGCCGGGGCTGGGACTTGGGACGTCTTCCCCTTGCCCTTCCCCTTCCCCTTGCCCTTGGCTTGGGCGCTCCCGGCTGAGGCGGCGGTAGCGGCCGGAGCAGCAGGCGCAGTGGGCACACTACGGGCCGACTCCTGCGAGGTCCCCGCCGTCACCGTACGGCTGGGGCCCCGCTTTACTGCTCCGGCGTAGCCCCCACTCGGCGGCGCCAGGGGCGGACGACGGATGGAGTCCATAATGGCCTCCAGACAACTCCGCGTCCACTCCTCGTGCGCCACCTGCCGCTTTTCCATGGCGGCCATCGTCGCCATGCAGGCCTCCACCGGATTGGTTAGCCTCGGGTGCGCCGGCGGCGGTGGGGCCGGTAGGCGCGGCGGGGCCGGCAGACGCGGCGGCAACGGCGGCGGGGCCGGTAAACGCGCCGGTACAGGCGGTGGCGGTGGCGCCAGCGACACCGGCCGCGCCCGAGGCGGCAGTCTCAGCCGCACCGGCGACCTCGACCGCACCGGCGGCGACGGCGGCGACGGCGGCGACCGCGGCGCCAGAGATGGCGGCGGCGTCACGCGCTCGTCCGGCATGGCCTCCTGCAGCGCCGATATTTCGGCCGCCATCTTGGCCATCTCGCTGCGGTACTCCGCTGCCTGCCGCGCAGTCTCCTCGAGCATCGCAACCTGCTGCCTACCGAGCTCAGCGCGCTCGAGCTGCGCGCTGGCCAGCTCCGCCCTGAGCAGGTTGTAATGCTCGACGAGGCGTACCGTCACCCGCATGAGCCGGTCCTCCTCCGGCTTCATAGCCCCGGTCTGGGCCTTGGCCAGGCCTTTAAGGGCCTCCATCACCTCTGTCGAGGTGCTGTCGCCGGTACAGGCCAAGGGCGCCGCCGAGGTGGAGGAACTCGGCGGCGCCACCACATCCTCCGGGGCAGAGGCCCGTGATGGACGGGCTTGGGTGGCAACTTTCTTACCACCCCGCGCCTTTTGGCGGCTAACCGCCACCAGCTTGGGCGGGGGTGGGCGCAGCATTTCGTCGCCACTGTGGCTGCTGCTAGAGGACGAGTCGGTGAGCGTGCGCTTGGCATCGGACTCTGTCCTCGGTCGGGTAGGGACTTTATTTTTGAATTTGGCGCTCCTCTTACGCCATTTCGAATTTTTTCGGGTCCTTAGACCCACCGGGCTTCTGGCCCGGCTGTCGGCGGTGTCGAAATTCTCCGACACCGCCTGGGACGCGACTTCCGCGTCATGGTGCTGCTCGACCTCCGAGCAGACTGTTTCACGAGGTAGGGTTTTGGGTTTTTTTATGTTTGAGTCTTCCATGATAGTCCCACGAGTAGAACCGTACTAAAGACACTTCCTGGGTGACGGCCATTCCAGGAAGCGGGGTATATACTGTGGAGGTCCCCAGGTATCCACAGGTTTTAAGCGACTTCGCTGTCGGGTTTTCAGACTTTTCCTTGTCGTGAGCCGGCCAATTAAGGCAAGCCCCGCGGCCTCCAGGATATCGGCGTTCCCGAGTGTGGCTAGCACTCAGGTCGTTGTCGATATCTCGGAAGTTACGCGATACGGGGGAGTGGCCAACTCTCCCAACGCCGACGGAGGCACGAATGCCCGTCAGCCCCTGCGCGAGCAGTAGGCCGACCCGTCCCCGGATCCTACGGATCCCGTCGCCTCTCCCATGTCTCCTCTGCTACAGCAGAGGGGTACTGGGAGCGACGGCTAGCCCTAAAAAGCCCCACGGATCCCTCCCCGCGGGCCTTGCAGGCCCGCCATACCACGACCCCCTCGTGCAATGGGGTCAGCTAGCCCTTAAAAGGGCTGTTGGAGTGAAAGGGTGTCCTACGGACCCCTTCCCGCGGGCCTTGCAGGCCCGCCATCCCACGACCTCCTCGTGAGGTCAGCCGTTGGGTTATTCGTCAACGGCCAACAGAACTCCCAAGGTAGGAGTCTGTTAGCCGTTGTCCAGGGTGCACCAGCCCCCCCGCTTCCGCTCCCCAGGACCGCGGTCCAAAGGGGGAAGAAACGGAGAAGCCGACGTGGAGGTTACCCAACCAGCACCCCTACGGCGAAGACTAGCTAGACTTCGCTCCCGCCTTAGTCTTCGTGGTTATTTTTGAAGTGAAAACTTCTTTAGCGGCGTTGGATGGGTGTAAAATGTTAAGGAAGCGTCAGGATTAGTTGACCTTTGAACCGTAACCGACGACTGACGTCATACAAGATTAGGTAGAGACTATGTATTTTGCAAAATACAATAGGATCGTCGTAGCTTAAACGGTAAGCACGTCGACTGTAAGTCCTTATAGTTTCAGATAGTATCGGGTTCGAACCACCTGGCCTTCAGGGATTTTTTGTGATTGGTTTTTCTTATTATAATTTATTACTTTTGGTGATTATTTTTTCTTTTTGTAATTTATTACTTTTTATGATTATTTTTTCTTTCTGTAATTTATTATTTTTTGTGATTATTTTTTCTTTTCATAATTTATTAATTTCTTCTGACAGAAAATTAGCAGAAAATAAGTGATAGGTTCTATGATTAGCACTATATTATAGGTATGGTATGGTATGTTCTTTTTTTATCTTTTTCTATGTATATAACGAAGAAAGAAAAAAGAAAATGTTTTCACTTCTGCCGGCATTCCCAGAGTGCAACCCGTCTTTTTTTTAAACCACTCAGAAGTAGGAGGCCCGCTTAGTTAGTAGACGGCATATGAGGTTTAGTTTTATGTTTAAAAATCTGTATATTGTTTGTCTGAATATCAATTAACTACATTTCAAAAATTTGTGTTTTAAATATTCGGGTTTCGTGTATATGGATTACGGTCATGTGGATTTTCTGTATTTAGATTTCGTGTGTCTGGAACTCGTTCATCTGGATTATAAAACGTCGTACAAATGAATAAATTGCCAAATGAAATTTGGAGTTGCGATTATATGGCAAATAAAACTTCGAAATTTGAAAAAACGGAATTATGAAAAAATGGCCAAACGTTTTCGGGATTATTATATTCGGGATTAAGATAGGTTGTAACATGGTATTTTTCATCCGTAGTAGTGTATACAATTCTTTGTTTCAGTGCCATCTACAAATTCTAATAGGAACTTGTAACCACTGAACTAGTCAGGTGGATACTCACCGGCTCGCTCAGGGGCTGATGCAGAACTCTTTCCCAGGGCGCCTTTTTCACAGAGCTAGAGAGGTGCGTGCACAGGGTAGCTAGGGCTCCAATGAAAACAGCTGGTTGTCGGGTTGTACACACATATATTTGATTAACAAACACAAAAAAGTAACACACACAGAGAAATATAAGTACGAAAGTAGGTAGACAGACTTGAGTAGAGTGTTAAAGTTTACAGAGATCAGAATGTAGACAGGAAAGCACAGTAGACAGAAGTATAGGCAGACGAACACACACAGTAGGCAGAAGTATGGACAGACGAACACACACAGTAGGCACGTGAATTCTAGGATACACTACTAAACATTTACAGGTTTTACAGATGGTACTACACGGCTACGGCTACACAGATAATAGGTACAAGGCGGCAGTGTACTGGCCTTGGGTGATTGCTGGATGGCCTCAGGGATGTTCGGAGTAGACCTTTCGCCGATGTATGCAGCTCACAGCAGCCGTTGTACCACGAAGCCCGCCGTAGATATATGTGAGACAAGGGCGAATTCAGAGGGGCACACGAGCTCAGACCAGCGACCCTGTATAAAACAGACCACTCTTAAGCCGTGAGTACACATACAGGCCCGCCATCAGTCCCATCAAATAGAATTACAAAAAACTTACCAGAATATCTGGGACCACGGTTTTCACCAAACAAAATCGATCAGAGAAAATTTACACAGAAATTTTATTTAGACAAAGACAGCTGATCACAACTTATAGTGAAGAGTCCAGCTGTTACGAAGATAAAAGTAGAAGTTCGTGTGAGGATCGGCGCAGGCCTATCTATACCCGAATCCATCGAATATTCGTGAACAATCCTCAAAATTCTGCTAATCATGAAAAAAGCTCATTAGTCCGGTCATAGACAAACTCACGTCAGCTGACGGGGACCATAGGCTATAACAGACCCGGTACGACAAATATTTATTATAATTATGACCTGTTCACGAATATGTCACAACTTCTGAGAAAATAAGTCCCATTTATTTATTATTGTTAAATTGTAAATAAAACAATAAATAAATGCAATAATCAAATACAATATACGCTGTGGGACACCCAGCGCCATCCACCGGTCGTGGGTGAGAACTAGAACACACCTAATCGAAGATTAGAAGTTTCACTGCCAAACAATTATGCCTAGTTCCCGTGAGACACTCTAGGTGGCTCTGGAACAAAGAAATCTATATTAGAAAACAATAAGCAACAGTGAAAAATATCACGTTACACCATCCTCCCCCTTAATAGTATTTCCTGCGGACACGATACGCTGGAAATACACGACAAAGAAAACAGAAAATGCTTACAATAGATATAGACAAACAGCTGGGTATTTCAAACCCAAACTGACAACTATAATTACAAAACTAAAGAACATTCCTCCCACACACCTAATTATACACTGACTTGCGCGATGGTTAGGTTACATAGCTGGAGTCAAATGTCCTACAAAGAAAATGAATGTTCCCTTTATTCGCTGCAGATACACCAACACTACCAACAACTACAAGGAGCTGTGGAGAATTGAGAGGCGAAATGAGAGATAAACACTCGGTACGGTGTATGGTGGAACCCCTAATATGACTAATTATAGTCACGTAGATACTCAGAGAGAAAACAGATATTATACAGATTAAGCATAACATAACGCTGGTTTTATAGACTAGATAAACAGTGCTATGTAGTGGCAACATCGCTGACATTAGGTACTGGAGACGGCTCCTCCTTATACTTCAGGATGTCTTTGATATGGTACTCACCAAGATCCTTACCGTCTAAATCTGACAGCCGATATACCAGAGGGGATTGCTTGGCGGTTACCACACATTTTCTGAGGTTGTAATACTTTTCATTACGCTGGTGGGCAACGTTCAAATGTTTCCTCACCTGGTCGTAGATGCGTTGTATTTCTCTCAGTTTGACACCAAAGGCTGATGGATCGTCCACAGCGACAGAAGCCGGGTGGCACGCAATGTCTGACTGCCTGTATAGAACTCCATCTCCAATGAACTCCCTACCATGCACCAGAAAGTATGGGGTGAAGCGAGTTGCTTCGCTAACCGCAGTGTTCAGAGCGCACTGTACTTCAACCAAGAACGAGTCCCATGCTTTGTGTTGTGACTTCACATAGCACGAGATCGCTTGGATAACATTGCGAATAGCTCTTTCCGCCTGATTAGTCTGGGCATGATACCTAGGGTTATAGTATATATTGGGTACATTATATTTAGTTAATAGATCCTTAAAAGGCTTACTTACGAACTGAGGACCATTATCCATGTAAATAGTTTTACATACTCCATGAACAAGAAATACACTCTTCTCTATGAATCTCGCGACCACAGCGCCTGTGGCAACCCGAATAGGGCACAACATGACGTATTTACTAAAATAGTCGGAGACCACGATCAGGTGCACGTTTCTATTGCTTGAAGTAGGAAAGGGACCAAGTAGATCGACAGAGATAGCTTCGAAAGGCTTCGACACCCGCTTCGGGCTACCCATGAGGCCAGGACGAGACGTGTTTACGGGTTTGTACTGCTTACAGACTTCACACTTCCCGACATATTGTTTGACGTCCTCGTACATTTTGGGCCAATAATAATTTAGGGCTAACCTTTTGTGTGTCTTCCAAACACCACCATGAGCACTAAGTGTGTCATCATGGTACTTAGAGAGCAGGGACAGGCGATCCTCCTGGGGTACCACCAACTTCCAGTCGAAATCTGAAGTCAGAGAGTATTTATTCTTAGAAAATCTATATAAAAGGTTGTCACGAATGTCAAAATTCGGCAACTTCCTAGGGTTCTTCCGCACACTGTTCATGGTGTGGATATACCAAGGGTCTTTAGAGGAGGCAGCATCTAGCGAATCAATCGTTATACGAGACAGAGCATCAGGTACAACGTGATCTTTACCCTTCCGATGTTCAATGTCAAAATCGAATTGACTTAGCCTCATGCTCCAACGCGCTAAACGACCCGTAGGGTTTTTCAGCTTATGGAACCACAGTAAAGAGGAGTGATCCGTGACGACTGTACACTTCTGGCCTTCGACGTACTGTCTGAATTGTTCTAAGGCGAAAATCACGGCCAGAAGTTCCCGCTCAGTTGTGCTGTAGTTCACCTCGTTCTTGTTGAGAGAACGGCTGCAGCAGGCGATAGGGTGTTCAACTCCCTCGTGAGTTTGTGTCAGCACAGCAGCAACTGAAAATGCGGACGCATCACTGAGAATACGGAAAGGCAACTCAAAATTAGGCATCTTCAATATAGGGGCAGAGACCAAAGCTGACTTGAGAAGATTGAAGGACTGTTCCGCTTCAGGTGTCCATTCGAACTTAACATTCTTAGACGTTAGTTTACACAGAGGTTTACTAATCTTAGAGAAATTATTGACAAAACGACGATACCAGCCGGCCATTCTCAGAAACCTCTTAACCTCCTTTGGGTTAGTAGGTGTAGGATAGTTGAGAATAACCTCAACTTTACCAGGGTCAGTCCGAAGGCCGTGTTTGTCCACATAATACCCCAGGTATTTGAGTTCACTCCGACAAAAGTGAGACTTTTTCATGTTAATAGTTAGGCCAGCATCCTTGAGTCGCTGAAAGACTCTATGTAAGAGCTCTACATGCTCCTCAAAGGTACTGGACACACAGACTATGTCGTCCTGAAACGCAAATACCCTATTGTCGAACTCAGGACCAAACAGACGGTCCATTAGGCGCTGCATCGTGGCGGCAGCTCCAACGAGTCCAAAACACATGGTATTGTAATGAAACCGCTCTCTCCTCTCAAACAGAAAGCCCTGGAAGCCGAGTTGGACCGAATGCTAGAGATGGGAGTAGTGTCCCCGTCTCAGTCCGCATGGAATTCTCCAGTGGTCATGGTGGAGAAGGCGAACGGCGAACTCAGGTTGTGCTTGGACTCTCGCAAGCTCAACTCTGTGTCAAAAAGTGACGCCTATCCCTTACCGTACATCAATCAAATCTTGGACCATCTGAATAATGCTAAATATTTATCCTCTGTAGATCTGAGTGCGGCTTACTGGCAGATTCCGTTCGACTCTCTGCAGTCCGCCGAGAAGACTGCCTTTACAGTTAAAAAAAAAAAAAATATCACGTTACAAACTATGTATAATTGTGTAACAATGTAGGTCTCAATCTTCGACCGATTTTTGTTCTAGTTCTCACCCTCAACCGTTGGATGGCGCTGAGTGTCCCACAGTATATTTATCAAATCTGTAGTCGTGTTTATTAATTATTTCATTTACAATTTAAAAAATAGTAAAATAAATGGAATTTATTTCCTCAATTGTGATATATCGGTAAGCATGTCATAATTATTTTATTACTGGTCACAACCCGTCTAGCGATTGTCTACGGGATGAGCAGATAATGAGTTGTTTATGCTACTAATTAACCTCACTATGAATTAGCATAATTTTGAAGATTGTTCGCGAATGTTCGATCTATCGGCTATAAATAGACCTGCGCCGATTCTCCCAGAACTTCTATTTTCGATTCTCGAACCAGATGGAACCTTCGCTATAAGTGTATTAAGCCATCTCTGCTTAAGTAAAAGTCTCTGTGTCAATTTCTGAAGTCATTATTGTTTGGTGAAAATCCTGCTCCCAGATACTCTGGTAAGTCTTTATTAACTCTGTTTGATGGGACTAATGGCGGCCCCATATGTGTGGTCACAGCTTACGAAAGGTCTGTTTTATACAGGGTCCTATGGTTGGAGCTTGTGAGCCACCAAAGATCTCAACACTCCTTCAGTGTACCCGCGGCACACTTCGAGGTGCATAGGCTGCCGAGAGCTACTTCACGGAGAGGTCTACTGTGAGCAGCGTCCCTGCGACCTCACAGTAATTCCAGAGGCCAGTACACTGTCCCTGTGGACCAGCAAATTATTTATATACCACCTATAAAATCTAATTAGCTTGTACCGTACTTCGTGTGCCTACTGTGTATGTTCATCTGCCTGTATCTGTGCCTACTGTGTGTGTTCTCTCTGCCTAATACTTCTGTCTATCTATACATCATATACTTCTGTCTCCTGTCTCTGCCTGTCTTCATTCTTATGTGTATGTTTTAGCTCTGTGTATCTGTCTGTATATCTATTTTCCTATTTGTGTATCTCAGCTCTGTATTCCATTACTACGAAATATATGTGTGTACAACCTGATGACCAGTTGTTTTTATTGGAGCCCTAGCTTCCCTGTGCACACACTCATATAGCTCTGTAGAAAAGGCGCCCTGGGAAAGAGTTCTCTGCATCAGCCCCTGAGCGAGCCGGTGAGTACCCACCTGAGCAAATCAGAGGCTACAAGGTAACCTTCTTTACTTACTAAATATATTGATTAACTTAAAATATAGTAAACAATGTTAAATAGATGCAAAAAGGTGATGGTATGCACACGCAAGTACATTCTAAGAATTTCTTTAATAGCCTTAATTTTTTCCGGATCCGGATTCATTCCATTTTTATCAAACACATGCCCTAAATACTTAACTTCCTCCACAAAAAATCTACGTGTTTCTTTATTGAATTTTAAATTGATTTATCTCGATCTTTCAAGTAAACGTTTTAACCTCTGATCGTGAATTTCCTTCTAAGAACCCCATACAATTATGTTGTCAATATAACTCTCTACTCCTTCGAAATCTTTCAGAAGTTGTCATATTTTAGCATAAAACACTTTAGAAGCACAGGTTACCCCAAAACAAAACCTTAGGAATTGGAATGGCAGACACCTTAAGCCTTTAAATAGATCACTGTAATCTGAAATCTGAATAGATCTAAGACGTTTAACGAGCCCCATAGTCTCACACGATTCAAACCCCTTTTTGCCAATCAGGTTCACCAACAAACTAGACTGCGCACTCGCCGCCTCCTTGTCTACACCTAACGCCTTCAAAAACAATTGAAATTGCATTTTCCACTTTTTCCATACCCCGGCACGGCCAGCCGGTCCTCCGGCGCCGTCCAAACCTTATTCCGCGGGAGGTCGGGCGTGCTTCATTGCAATCACAAATATTGCGCATGAAAATGCTAATAATGACAATATTAAACCGAATACCGCTGTCACCATGTTGTAAATTCAATGGAACCACCAAGCACCGGACCACAACTGACATTTATTCAAAGACAACCTCGTTGTCGTTAGATATAATTATCACAACATTATGTAAATCTTAATCTGTGATAACATGTTGATCAAACTGTGATTTTAAACCATTACCGTCTTACTATAAAAATAAAACTAATATTACACTTGTTATACACTTGATATGCACTTACCACTTTTCTCATCGTCTGTACAAATAAATCATTAGACATTATTTCTATGAGTTTAAACCAGGATCTACAATTTCGCTCAGTGGTCCGAATCGACCCATTCCAAAATATACTTTCGGCTATTCGCACCGCTCCAACCACTGCGGTGTGAATGGTCCTATTCAGAAATAGTACTTGGGCGATTCGAACCGCGGTTCGAAAATGCGTGGTGCGAAACGACTAAAGACCCAAGCTCGTAGGTTACAAACTGACGGTGACAATACTGACACGACTTCTGAGATATCTTCTGCCCCAAGGTCTGATCAGCCTAAGGTAGTGGAAATACTCAAACGTCCAGTTCACAGCGTTGAGTTAATTTTATTTTGTAGTAAGGATACCTTAAATCAGATTAAGAAGTTAGACTGTTTAACTAGTGACCATGGTAATTGCATATATGTTGCTGAAAAATCAGCAATTTACGTAATATCCCGATCGTTATCGACCGTAAGTGTGTTAGCGAGAGAATTACAACGCTTTTGTAAGCAAATAAACTTAAAAGAGCTCGTCATAATAAATATTAAGCGCTATAAAAGTTTTATAACCGAGGTTTTAAAAGAGATTAGTTGTATAGGTGACATTCCTAAGTTACTTGTAATCAAAGACGTGACAAGAATCGATGACAGAGACACAAAGACTGTGATCTTAAATGACTTTCATCTATTGCCCACCAGCGGACACGCGGGTGTGAATAGGATGCTAAATAATATCAGAAAATATTGTTATTGGCCAGGTATGTACAATGACGTTACAGAGTACGTTAAAAAGTGTAAAAGTTGCCAAATTCAAAAGCATTCCAATAGATACACCAAGGAGCCGATGGTCATCACATCCACGGCATCCACAGCATTTGAGCGAGTTAGTTTAGATATAATGGGCCCCTTAGATGTAGATAACTATAACTATAAGTATATTTTAACGTTACAGTGTGATTTAACGAAATACGTTGCAGCTTATCCTTTAGAAAGGAAGGACACTGTTTCAGTAGCTAGGTTATTTGTAAACAATTTTATTTTAAGCTACGGTATCCCGAAGGAAATAATTACAGATCAGGGTACAGAATTTATGTCATCAGTTTTTACTGAGATATGCACTTTATTGCACATAAATAAACTCCATTCTAAAGCCTATCACCATGAAACTCTGGGAGGCTTAGAAAACACTCATAGAGTTCTTGGAAATTATCTACGAATTCAGTGTGAAAACAACAAAACAGACTGGAGCACTTGGGTTCCATTCTGGTGTTTTTCTTTTAATACCACAGTTCATACTGAGACAAAATATACCCCATTCGAGTTGGTTTTTGGTAAAAATTGTAATTTACCAACTAATTTAACAGAAAATATACACATAGATCCACTATACACGGTGTATTTTTGAAACGGGGCAGTAAGGGCAAGTACCTTAACCGTTGCAGTTACAGCAAAACGTTCTTAATAGACCTTCCCTAACTTTTTGGGACATTTTGAACTGCATTCACAGATTTTGTAAAAAACTTACAGTTAGCAAAAAAATACAAAAAGTTCAAAATTTTTTTTTATGCTAATCGATTCTATTTCATGTGGGGATCAAAAAACTCTATGGGACCATTTTAGCTTTCAGTACTAGAAAAGACAGAAATCGCCAAAGATCTTTTCCATACATTTCGTAAGGAAATATGATAAATCAACTCGAAACTCATAGGTCAGGTAAAATTTTGAACTTTTTTAAATAAAAAAAAATCATTTAAACATATAAGTAATTGGTTTATGAAATAAATTGCTCTTTGAAGCAATTTCCATTTTCACGAATACATAAGTCTATCCTTTTTTGCACTGAACGAATGGCGGCTAATAATGTTCTGGGATGAATATTACGTAAAATTTTTTTGCCAACTGTAAGTTTTTTACAAAATCTGTGAATGCAGTTCAAAATATGTCAAAAAGTTAGGGAAGGTCTTCTAAGAACGTTTTGCTGTAACTGCAACGGTTAAGGTACTTGCCCTTACTGCCCCGTTTCAAAAATACACCCTGTATAATCCAGACTCTTATCCTTTGGAGATAAAATATAGACTTCAAAGAGCGCAAACTGAAGCTAAGTTAAAAAAAAAAATGGGTGCGTGTACTTATGTACGCGCGTGAGAAGTTATACTTCTTTGACTTAATGAGCGGTTAAGCAGACGGCTTCATACTGTTAATTTTGTGTCACAGGTGCGCGCGCATCTTAAAATTTCACTCTCATCATTTTTTCATAACGCGCCTAACTTCATACTGTTAATTTTGTGTCACAGGTGCGCGCGCATCTTAAAATTTCACTCTCATCATTTTTTCATAACGCGCCTAACTTCATACTGTTAATTTTGTGTCACAGGTGCGCGCGCATCTTAAAATTTCACTCTCATCATTTTTTCATAACGCGCCTAAAGAAGTATAACTTCAATTATTAAAAAGTAAAGAGATAAGAAAAAGAAATTATGACAGGAACATGAATACATGTAGCTATAAGTGCGGTGATTTAGTTTTAATTAAAAATCAAGTGGGAAATAAGTTAGACAGGTTATATTTAGGACCTTACAAAGTAGTAGAGGATGTACCACCAAATGTCAAAATTCTGAAAGATGGGAAAGAGTATGTTACCCACAAAAACAATACTAAGTTATTTGTTACATAAAATAAATTATTTAATGTTATGTACCTACTACACAGGTAAATATTATGTTATGTGAAGTTATATTTTGTTCCTTTTATTTTGTTACAAAATAATATTTGTAAAAATAATTTATAAAATAAATCATTTTTTATATAAAAAGGGGAGGTGTAGTGTGCAGCTCGCCTTACCTTATATGTAACTGCACTCATATATTTTGGGCATTATTACACGAATTATGGAATCGTACGGTTGTCTTTAATTTACCTACGTCACTCAATTACATGTGGGAGGTGGTGGGCGTGGAATCGGAGCCCCGGTGCCGAAACTGCACCAGCGGCGACCCGTACACGGCACACCACACTTTGGCCGTGTGTGAGGCGTGGGACGGACAAAGGACGGCCCTCACAAGCACAATCGGTGCTAACTGTCTGTCTGTCTGTCCGTCTGTCCGTCTGTCCGTCTGTCCGTCTGTCCGTCTGTCCGTCTGTCCGTCTGTCCGTCTGTCCGTCTGTCCGTCTGTCCGTCTGTCCGTCTGTCCGTCTGTCCGTCTGTCCGTCTGTCCGTCTGTCCGTCTGTCCGTCTGTCCGTCTGTCCGTCTGTCCGTCTGTCCGTCTGTCCGTCTGTCCGTCTGTCCGTCTGTCCGTCTGTCCGTCTGTCCGTCTGTCCGTCTGTCCGTCTGTCCGTCTGTCCGTCTGTCCGTCTGTCCGTCTGTCCGTCTGTCCGTCTGTCCGTCTGTCCGTCTGTCCGTCTGTCCGTGCCCATGACCCCTCTCAACCCACTCGCGCAGGACGGGCCTAACGGCCCCCACAAGCAGTGAGCCACTCCTTGTCGTCCTTAACCTTTCGGCCCATTTCCGGAAGAGATCGTCGCGCGCCTCCTGTCTCCAGCGATCGATCTCCTCCGGAGCCGGTCGACCTCCGGCAACACGTCGCATCAGGGCGCCCTCCTCGTACACCTTTTTAAGGACGCCGGCCTCGAGATCCCAGGGGATACTGCCCGCGATCAAACACGCCGCCTCGTAAGAGACGGTGTGGTACGCTCGTGCAGCCCTCTGCGCGATGGCGCGCTGCGGACGCCGCAGCAACGCAACATTAGCTGGGCAGAGGGCTTCCGCCCAGATGGGCGCCCCGTAGAGCGCCTTGGAGCGCACCACTCCGTCGTAGAGACGGCGGCAGGCAGACCCCGGTCCTCCGCTGTTGGGCAGCAAGCGCGAGAGCATTCCAGCAAATGCCAGCAACTTCGGTGCCAGCTGCCGGAAATGCTCCGCGAACCCCCACCGACTGTCGAGAATGAGCCCGAGATACTTCAGGCTGCTCCCGACAGCAATGGAGGTGCCACCCACCACTATTGTTTGGTCTCGAGGCGGCGTCTGCCGAGGCCCATGGAAGAACAGGGCCTCGGACTTTTCTAGGGCCACCTTTAGCCCCAGCGCCCCGATGCGACGCACGACGTGGGCGACGCCCGCCGTGGCGAGTACGGCGGCGTCGCGGAACGTGGGGGCCCGCGCGGTGACCAGGGTATCGTCAGCGTAGCAGAGTACGCCGACCCCCCGAAGATTGGCCCCGCGCAGGACCCAGTCGTACCCCACGTTCCACAGGAGCGGCCCAAGGACCGACCCCTGTGGAACGCCACACGACATACTTCGGCGGACTACTCCGTTTTGGGCCGGGTAGATGATGACCCGGTCCACGAAGTAGTCCGCAAGAACGCGCCTGAGGTACCACGGGACATTGTGGTACCTCAGCGCCTCCGCAATGGTCTCCCAGGGGAGGGTGTTGAATGCGTTGGCTATATCCAGCGATACAGCCAACAACACCTCACCCCCGGCGACCGCTTCGTCGACGCTGTCCCGCAGCCGGGATATGGCGTCGAGAGTCGACCTCCCGCGACGGAAGCCGAATCAAGGTGACCGACGAGACGCGCAGCAAGCACCCGCTCAAACAGCTTGCACATCTCGTCGAGCAGAACGATGGGGCGGTAGGCCGACGGCGACTCGGCTGCCGGTCTTCCATCGTCGCGGGACTCTTCCCGACGCCACACACTCCGACATGAGGGACAGCGTCTCTTCTTCTAGTGCCGGCATGACGGTGGCAATAACCTTCCCAGGAATGCCGTCCGGGCCCGGGGCACGATTCCTGGACTTGAGGGCCAGGATCGCAACCCCTAACTCGGCCTCGGACACGGGAGGTATTGCCCCTTCGTCAGCCGGCACCTGGCTTGGTGCTGCCATCCGCGGTGGGACCCACTCTTCCCTCGCAGGGAAGAGGGAGCTGACCACTCGGTCCAGGAGGTTGGACTCGAGAGTTCTGGTGAGGGGAGGCGCCCAGGGCCGGAGTTTCTGACTCACGACCTTGTACGGGCGCCCCCACGGGTCTCGGTCGAGGCTCTCGAGCCACTCCCTCCAGGACTCCTCCTTGGCGGCTTTTATCGCCGAGCTGAGGGCCTCACGGGCGGCCCTGTACGCGGCGTGCAGTTGTTCTTCTCGGGCGAGGTCTCTAACGGCCCGCCTTCGACTGCGGGTGTACTGCCTCTGGGCTGCGTAGCTTGCGGTACGCAGCCCAGCTAGGTGGGGACGCCACCAGTACACCTGCTTCCGGGGCGGAATAGGCCTCGCCCTCTGCATCGCCGCGTCGCAGACGCGAGTCAGCGCTCCTGCGAGCCGCTCGCACCTCGCGTCCACGTCGAGGCCGCTATCAACAGCGGCCCATCGCTCGACGACAGCCGCCTCTTTGGCCAGCTCCCGGTCCAGAGAACCGAGTCGCCACCGCGGACCCTCCCCTACCAAGGGGCGGTCCAGCTCCACACGAGCCGACGAGGCGGCGGGGACGATGTCGAACCGTATGTAACGATGGTCCGACGCGGTCCCCACCCCCCTGACGACCCGCCAGTCGTTGATGCGTCGGGCCAGGTCAGAACTGGCGAACGACACATCAACGATCGAGCTGCCCTGGGCTCGCACTAGGGTGTGCACCGCCCCTTGGTTCAGCAGCACCAAGCCTTGGGACACCGCCCACTCATCCAACAGCTCCCCCCGATCATCGGTCGCCGGAGATCCCCACGCCCGAGAGTGAGCGTTGAAATCCCCGGCCACCACAGCTGGGGTGGGGTGCACTTCTGCCAGCAGAGCCCCGACCTCCGAGAGCAACTGCTCAAATTCGGCGAGGCTTCTGCTGGGGGGGCAGTACACCCCAATCACTGCAGCGCCGCCCAGCGCGACGAGTACGCACCCGCGGCCCCTCCGCACTCTGTCGAAGGGTGGGGCAGGTCGCTGGGCGACGATAGCCACCAAGCCGTTTAGGTCGCCAGCCCAATTTGGGCTGTCGCGAACGTAGTACGGCTCGGCGACTATTGCCACTGTCGTCTGCCACTGCGCCATGGATTGGGCCAGAAGGTCCTGGGCCGCGACGCAGTGGTTGACGTTGGCCTGCAGGATGGAGATACGATGTGCCATTATGGTTGGGCGGTGTCCATCTCCTCCTCGTGTTGCGGCTGGGTGGGGGATGTTGTTGGTTTCCCACCCGCAGCTCCGCCTTTTCTCGGGGCAGCCTTCTTTCGAGAGGCGGCCTTGCACTCGCCGGATCCGAGCCGGTGACCGGACGCCACTCCTTCCGCCGCACAGACGGGGCATCTGGGCTCCGCGGAGCAGGTGGCCGACTTGTGGCCCGCCTGCCCACAGCGGAAGCAGAGCGCACTGCGGTCGACACCCGCAGTGCAATTGGCCCCGAAGTGCCCAGGCTCCAGGCAGCGGAAGCACCGCGCCGGTCTCGGCTCCAGCGTGGTCAGCCTGACCACTGACCACCCGACGAGTAACCGACGGCCATCCGTCAATCTTCTGGCCGCTTCAATGGGGCACCGCAGCCAGGCAGAGCCCTGCCGGCCAGGTGGGCGCTGAATGTCGCCCACCTTTATGGCGTCTGGAGAGCAGCCCCCCTCAGCCGCCAGCGATGCCGCTACCGTTTGTTTGGAGGCCGTGTCGCTCAAGCCAGAGATGCGTAGCTCCACGCACCTCTCTGGCCTAGCGACAAGAGCCTCGTCCAGCACCTCCCTTAGTTTAGTGGCTAGGAGGTCAGCCTTCCGGGCTCGATCCTCACCAGCCACCTCCAGGATCCGAGCCCCAGTGGTGGCAGGGCGCATCCGGAGGCCGTCTATCCCCAGGGCCTTCAGGTCAATGACCCCTTCAGCCCTGGATAGAACGTCCCCATAGGTAACGCCCCTCTCCTGCGCACCCGGTAGCAGCGTGATAGTGATCGCCGCCGTTTGTGGGGCGCGCAGCTTTCGGGGCTTCCGGCCACCACGCTTGCGTTTCGCGGCCTGCGCCGCTGGAACGGCAGCGGTCGGAGCAGCTGCTAGCTGAGCTGGGACCGGTTTCGCCACTTTTGGCCGCGCCGCCACCTTACTCTATGTGGAAGGGGCAGGCGGCAGCGCTGATGAGGACGTCGCTTCAGGCGACGTTCGGGTCTGGCGGGCAGCTTCGGCCTCTTTGGCTGCGGCCGACTTCTTCTTCGCCTTCTTTATCTTCCTCTTCTTCTTCTCCCCTCCAGACCCATTAGGACAGGGTTCCGTCTCATCCGATCCGACCGGCACATGGGCAGAGACGGAGGGAGGCGGAGGAGGAGGAGGCGGGAGCTGCTCCTGTGACCGAGCTGCCGCTCGCTTGTCCGCCTCGAGAGGTGTCGGCGCCGACCTAACGCTCTCGACCATCATCCAGGCGATGGTCGACAGTGAGGGGGCGTGGACGGCGATGATCACGTTCAGCGAGGACGTGATCTCGCTCAAGGAGGAGGCGGAGCGGATCAGGGAACTAGATCCTCTCGCTGATCCGATCCGTCGCAGGCGAGTCGGGCGAAGGCGGGCCGCGACGCTCCATCGCGGCCTTCCTCCTTGACGGGGACTCACGGCCCGCGGTACCAGGACTACCGCCGGCTGTGCAACGCCAGGTCCCCCCAGGTCGGTAGTGTCGTGTCTGCACACTGTACCTAGTAGGATGTCGTCCCCCCTACCCATAGGACGACACCACTGAAGGAAGCCCCTCCCGCTCTTTACACGGGAGGTGTGGCTGACCGCTGCGGGTGTTGTGGTTGTTGTGACCTTGTTCCCACGACACCCGCCCACTAGAAGCGGAGAAAGAGGACACCCCGGTTAGGTTTAGTCCGTGCGAGTCGGACATAACCCGCGTGCGTCCTGGCACGCGGGTATCCATAACGGATTCCCCCGGGTTCAAAAAAAAAAAAAAGGTTAGGTTAGGTTTTTTTTTTTTTTTTTTTTTTTTTTACGTGCTGTGCTGTAATGCTCACCGCGACTCGGCTAGGGACGCCCGCCCTATTTAGCGGGCCCTCCTCTCGAAGCCCCACCATCCCGGCCATCGGGCCGGGTGGCGGGGTCCATCCTCCTCTTAAGAATGCGCCCCAGGAACACGGAGGGGCGCATTCCGCCACATCAGCATAAGGGCAGCGGGTCCCCCGACCCGCCGCCCGTGGCTACTCTCATTCAGGGACGCGGGCGAATTGTGCTCGCCGGCGTCCCCTCGCCGGTGGCCTGCGGGGCGGGAGAGTGAGCCCAGCTCGCTCCCGTTCCCGCAGTGCCTCTCTCTTGGCCGCCATCACCTCGTTAGCAAACGAGGCGACGGCGGCCCAACACTGTTCGCTGCCGGCCATAGCTGGAACTATGGCCGACAGCGAGAGGTTAGCACCAATTGTGCTCGTGAGGGCCGTCCGTTGTCCGTCCCACGCCTCACACACGGCCAAAGTGTGGTGTGCCGTGTCGGGGTCGCCGCTGGTGCAGTTTCGGCACCGGGGCTCCGATTCCACGCCCACCACCTCCCACAGGTACTTGGCGAAGCAGCCATGACCTGTGAGAAGTTGAGTGAGGTGGTACGTAGGAGCCCCATGACCCCTCTCAACCCATTCGCGCAGGACGGGCCGAACGGCCCCCACAAGCAGTGAGCCACTCCTTGTTGACCTCAACCTTTCGGCCCATTTCCGGAAGAGATCGTCGCGCGCCTCCTGTCTCCAGCGATCGATCTCCTCCGGAGCCGGTCGACCTCCGGCAACACGCCGCATCAGGGCGCCCTCCTCGTACACCTTTTTAAGGACGCCAGCCTCGAGATCCCAGGGGATACTGCCCGCGATCAAACACGCCGCCTCGTAAGAGACGGTGTGGTACGCTCGTGCAGCCCTCTGCGCGATGGCGCGCTGCGGACGCCGCAGCAATGCAACATTAGCTGGGCAGAGGGCTTCCGCCCAGATGGGCGCCCCGTAGAGCGCCTTGGAGCGCACCAAGCGCGAGAGCATTCCAGCAAATGCCAGCAACTTCGGTGCCAGCTGCCGGAAATGCTCCGCGAACCCCCACCGACTGTCGAGAATGAGCCCGAGATATTTCAGGCTGCTCCCGACAGCGATGGAGGTGCCACCCACCACTATTGTTTGGTCTCGAGGCGGCGTCTGCCGAGGCCCATGGAAGAACAGGGCCTCGGACTTTTCTAGGGCCACCTTTAGCCCCAGCGCCCCGATGCGACGCACGACGTGGGCGACGCCCGCCGTGGCAAGTACGGCGGCGTCGCGGAACGTGGGGGCCCGCGCGGTGACCAGGGTATCGTCGGCGTAGCAGAGTACACCGACCCCCCGAAGATTGGCCCCGCGCAGGACCCAGTCGTACCCCACGTTCCACAGGAGCGGCCCAAGGACCGACCCCTGCGGAACGCCACACGACATACTTCGGCGGACTACTCCGTTTTGGGCCGGGTAGATGATCACCCGGTCCACGAAGTAGTCCGCAAGAACGCGCCTGAGGTACCACGGGACATTGTGGTACCTCAGCGCCTCCGCTATGGTCTCCCAGGGGAGGGTGTTGAAAGCGTTGGCTATATCCAGCGATACAGCCAACAACACCTCACCCCCGGCGACCGCTTCGTCGACGCTGTCCCGCAGCCGGGATATGGCGTCGAGAGTCGACCTCCCGCGACGGAAGCCGAACTGGCCATCACTTAGATTGGGCCCCGCCCCCTCAAGGTGACCGACGAGACGCGCAGCTAGCACCCGCTCAAACAGCTTGCACATCTCGTCGAGCAGAACGATGGGGCGGTAGGCCGACGGCGACTCGGCTGGGCGCCCGTGCTTCTTTAGAAGCACGAGCTTGCCGGTCTTCCATCGTCGCGGGACTCTCCCCGACGCCACACACTCCGACATGAGGGTCAGCGTCTCTTCCTCTAGTGCCGGCATGACGGTGGCAATAACCTTCCCAGGAATGCCGTCCGGGCCCGGGGCACGATTCCTGGACTTGAGTGCCAGGATCGCAACCCCTAACTCGGCCTCGGACACGGGAGGTATTGCCCCTTCATCAGCCGGCACCTGGCTTGGTGCTGCCATCCGCGGTGGGACCCACTCTTCCCTCGCAGGGAAGAGGGAGCTGACCACTCGGTCCAGGAGGTTGGACTCGAGAGTTCTGGTGAGGGGAGGCGCCCAGGGCCGGAGTTTCTGACTCACGACCTTGTACGGGCGCCCCCACGGGTCTCGGTCGAGGCTCTCGAGCCACTCCCTCCAGGACTCCTCCTTGGCGGCTTTTATCGCCGAGCTGAGGGCCTCACGGGCGGCCCTGTACGCGGCGTGCAGTTGTTCTTCTCGGGCGAGGTCTCTAACGGCCCGCCTTCGACTGCGGGTGTACTGCCTCTGGGATGCGTAGCTTGCGGTACGCAGCCCGGCCAGGTGGGGACGCCACCAGTACACCTGCTTCCGGGGCGGAATAGGCCTCGCCCTCTGCATCGCCGCGTCGCAGACGCGAGTCAGCGCTCCTGCGAGCCGCTCGCACCTCGCGTCCACGTCGAGGCCGCTATCAACAGCGGCCCATCGCTCGACGACAGCCGCCTCTTTGGCCAGCTCCCGGTCCAGAGAACCGAGTCGCCACCGCGGACCCTCCCCTACCAAGGGGCGGTCCAGCTCCACACGAGCCGACGAGGCGGCGGGGACGATGTCGAACCGTATGTAACGATGGTCCGACGCGGTCCCCACCCCCTTGACGACCCGCCAGTCGCTGATGCGTCGGGCCAGGGCAGAACTGGCGAACGACAGATCGACGATCGAGCTGCCCTGGGCCCGCACACAGGTGTGAACCGCCCCTTGGTTCAGCAGCACCAAGCCTTGGGACACCGCCCACTCAACCATCAGCTCCCCCCGAGCATCGGTCGCCGGAGATCCCCACGCCCGAGAGTGAGCGTTGAAATCCCCGGCCACCACAGCCGGGGTGGGGTGCACTTCCACCAGTAGAGCCCCGACCTCCGAGAGCAACTGCTCAAATTCGGCGAGACTTCTACTAGGGGGACAGTACACCCCAATCACTGCAGCGCCGCCCAGCACGACGAGTACGCACTCGCGGCCCCTCCGCACTCTGTCGAAGGGTGGGGCAGATCGCTGGGCGACGATAGCCACCAAGCCGCACAGGTCGCCAGCCCAATTTGGGCTGTCGCGAACGTAGTACGGGTCGGCGACTATTGCCACTGTCGTCTGCCACTGCGCCATGGATTGGGCCAGAAGGTCCTGGCGGGGGATGTTGTGGGGTTTGTCCCACCAGCAGCTTCGCCTTTTCTTGGGGCACCCTGCCTACGGAAGGCGGCCCTGCACTCGCCGGATCCCAGTCGGTGACCGGACGCCACACCCTCCGCCGCACAGACGGGGCACCTGGGCTCCGCGGAGCAGGTGGCCGACTTGTGGCCCGCCTGCCCGCATCGGAAGCAGAGCGTACTGCGGTCAACGCCCGCAGTGCAATTTACCCCGAAGTGCCCCGGCTCCAGACAGCGGAAGCACCGCGCCGGTCTCGGCTCCAGAGTGGTCAGCCTGACCACTGACCACCCGACGAGTACTCGACGGCCATCCGTAAGCTTTCTGCCCGCTTCGATAGGGCACCGCAGCCAGGCGGTGCCCTGGCGGCCAGGTGGGCGATGGATGTCGCCCACCTTTATGGCCTCGGCAGAGCAGCCCCCCTCAGCAGCCAGCGATGCCGCCACCGCTTGCTTTGAGGCCGTATCGCTCAAGCCAGAGATGCGTAGCTCCACGCATCTCTCTGGCCTAGCGACCCGAGCCTCCTGCAGCACCTCTCTTAATTGAGCGGCGAGGACGTCAGCTTTACGGGCTCGGTCCTCGCCAGCCACCTCAAGGATGCGAGCGCCGGTTGTTGCCGGGCGCATCCGGAGGCCGTCTATACCCAGGGCCTTCAGGTCAATGACCCCTTCGGCCCGGGACAGAACGTCCCCGTAGGTGATGCCCTTCTCCTGCGCGCCCGGCAGCAGCGTGATGGTGATTGCTGCTGTTTGCGGGGCGCGCAGCTTGCGAGACTTCCGGGCACCACGCTTACGCTTCCCGGCTGGCGCCGCTGGAACGGTGGTGGTCGGGGCAGCTGCTGGTCGAGCTGGTGCTGGCTTCGCCACTTTTGGCCGCGCCGCCACCTGGCTCCATGTGGCAGGGGCAGGGGCAGGCGGGGGCGCCAATGAGGACGTCGGCATGGTCAGGCGGACAGCCTCGGCCTCTTTGGCTGCGGCCGTCTTCCTCTTCGCCTTCTTCCTCCTATTCTTCTCCCCCCCAGGCCCATTAGGGCCGGCTGGCCCATGGGCAGAGACGGAGGGAGGCGACGGAGGAAGAGGCGGGAGCTCGGACGTGAGGCGCTCCGGTGACAGAATGCTGCTGCGAGCCGCGGATCGCTTGTCCGCCCCAAGAGGCGGGCGGATGCGGGTCTCGGGCAGCAGCCTGTCCGCGAGCCGCGCGTCGATCATGAACCCGATCTCGTCACGGCTCATCGGGGCCGGCGCAGACTGCGCCTGCTGCTGCCAGGCCCGCACTTCAGCCCGGACAGCGGCCAGCTCGGCCTGGAGCTTGGCCACCTCCTCAGACTCCGTGCGGGAGCGGAGTACGCGGACGTTCTCCATAATGGTGGAGCACGCGAGCCTCAGGTCCCGCACGTATTGCCCCTTCAAATTGGAGCTCTTCGTGGCGATTGCTTGCACCATCCCCACCGCTGCCTCAATGCCGCCGCTGAGCTGCTCCGCACTGAGCGACTCTGGGGCAACCAATGCCTCTCCCGCTTGGGGCTGTCGGCTAGGCCCCGGCGTCGGGCTATGGGTCTCCCTTAGGTCGGGGGCCCTCTGCCGCTGCCGCTGTAAATTGTCGGCCAGCTCCTTCAGGGCTTGGAGCTCGATCTCCCGCTCCGAGGCCGCCTGAAAATCGGCTTTGGCTTGTGCCAAGCCGGCGTACTCGCCCGTCGTGGTTGGGCGACCGCGGGGCTTCTTAGTTGTTTCCGCGGTCTCCGCCTCTGATGTTCGCTTCCGCCATAGTCTTCCAGGGGAAGACGAACGCGAACTTCCAGGGCTTGGACTCGCAATTGTGGTCAGATCTAAACGATCTAAAACCACCCTCGCCTCGGTGAGAGAGCCGAGAGGCCTCGCGGCCTCCGTCTCGATCTCCATCTCCTCCTTGCTGTACTCCTCTGCGTTTTTTTTTGGATTTTGTTTATTAGGCATCTTTTGAACTTATCCCACGAGTAGAAACGAAATTATTACACTCCCCGGGTGACGTTCATTCCGGGGAGCGGGGTACATACTGTGGAGGTCCCCCGGTATCCACAGGTTTTAAGCGACTTCGCTGTCGGGTTTTAAAGACTTTTCCTGGTCGCGGGCCGGCCAATTAAGGCAAGCCCCACGTTCTCCGAGATCACGACTTCCCAAGTGTGGCTAGCACTCAGGTCGTTGAAGATCACCCGGAGGCTACGTGACGCGGGAGGGCTTTGTATTTTTCTCTAGCTGTGGACCCATTCCACTTGGTGCGCGGTAACGCAGTGGCCAGTGGGTGGAGACCTGTTAAGAGTTTTAAAGTGATTGGTTGTCTTTGGCTGTTTTTGTCGTGTTTGGTTGTGGTTGTCGGATATTTTTCTTCGTAAATTGGTCTGTAGGGGTAAACAATTTTTACTCCTACAGACTCAGTGGAGGGCAGGGCCCTCAACTGGTCCATGGACTCGGGAGATTCCCTGAGTTCGGAAGGAGTTATAGATAGTGCTCCTGAAGGAGGAAGTAAGAAGGGCTCGCCTCCTCTGTCTCCAATTCTTACGAGTGACGCCAACGTCGCCACAGGAAGAAAGAAGCGCCTGAGAAGCAACAAACTCCCCACTGGGGCTTTGGAGAGCGAGGAAGACTCTGAAGACGCAACCGACCTTATGGCACCGGTCAAAAAAGTTATGAAATCCCGTAGAGGGAGAGGTAGCTACCATCACAGTGTGGGAATGTCTCAGGCTCGTAGGGAGCTGAAAGACGGTCCGGCAGACTCGGAATCGGACTCCACTGTCGTTGACTTTCTGCATTCACCGACGAAGGGGAAACAGAAGGAGCCGACGACGGGGGGGGGGGGGTGAGGACGGAGGAGCTTGTAGCTCAGGCGGAAGAAAACGCCGCAAAACTTCACCAGGTTGCCACGAAGTCATAAAACCTGAAGGGGACCTGTGTGAAAGAGATTAAAGATTACTCGTCATCGCTACTGAAGATCGTGCAGGCATTGGCGAACCGTAGCGAGAACGAAGAGGTAAGGAGGTTGCAGGCCGACAACAAACGCCTGCGAGGTCAACTGTGTGCCTTACAGGAAGAGGTGATGGCACTTAGACGTACCTTTGCCGAGGGCAGGAAGCGTACGAAGACCATCACTGATGAACCAGTGCCCACCCCAGAGCCGGAGAAGACAAACCCTCCAAATGATGGCCTCTCTAGAAAGGAGTTTACAGAAGTGATTGGCCACCTCCAAAAAGAGCTGATGAAGCACATTGGAGGGGTAATTAGTGCCCGATTGCAGGGGCTCGAGGTGGATGGTCGCCTTCTGCCTTCTCAACCACACCTACACCGGCCGCCATTGGCGGTGGAAGCGAGGACGCAAAAAAAAAACCGCACGCACTCCGTCGGATCCAACGTCACACACCACCCTGACCCCTCCGGCAAACATGCCGAAGGAGGCCAGATTGAAGAAGGTCGTCACCCGGGCGGCCGAGCAAATCGCAGGTCCCTCCCACAAGGAGCAACCACTTATCCAGCATGAGTGGACAACAGTGGTGCGAAAACCCAGAAAAGGGGCGGCTGCAGCTAAAAGGCCCGAAGCGGTTAAAACAAAACCCATGCCGAAGCCCAAAATCCCAAAGGCTCCAAAAACAATGGCGGTGGTGGTCACCCTACAACCTGAAGCAGTAGAAAAGGGCTTCACATACAAGGATGCCATCGCCAAAGCAAAGGCTTCTGTGAGCCTCGGAGCTTTGGGCATTGGTCCGACAAAATTCCGGACAGGAATAACGGGGGCTCGAATCATCGAGCTCCCAAAGGAAACAACAGCTGCACAGGCTGATACTCTAGTGGCGAAAATTGGAGAGGCCCTGGGAAATGAAGCCAGGGTCACCAGGCCTACCAAAGCGGCAAACATACGGCTGTCAGGCCTGGATGACGCTGTGGCCGAGGAAGAAATCCGCCTGGCCCTGGCGGCAAAATCCGGTTGCCTTCCAGAACAGTTCCGGGTGGGAACCATAGCCACAGGGTATACTGGCGTTGGATCTGCGATCGTCTCCTGCCCAATGGAGGCAATTGCTAAGCTGGCGGCAGACCAGCGTATAGCTATCGGGTGGAGCAACGCCTCCATCAAAATACTCGAGCAACGCCAAATGCGTTGCCACCGCTGCATGGGGGTAGGGCATCCACAAATACGATGCCCCTCCAAGAAGGATCGTAGCCAACTGTGCTACCGCTGCAGTAAGGAGGGGCATATTATGTCATCGTGTTCGGCACCACCACACTGTGCAGTTTGCTCAGACCGTGGCCTTCCAGCGGGACATCGAATGGCTGGGATAAGTTGCAACCCTCCCCCGGTCAAGGGCTGCTCCCTTCCCACGGGCAGCATGGTTCGGACTACGGCCACACCGGCCGCCCCTGCAGAGATGCCTATGGAAACGAACAATGCCAGTTAGATCCATAGGACGTGTGCTGCAGGCGAACGTAAACCACTCAGCCGGCGCCCAGGACTGCTTGTGCCAGGCGGCGGCTGAGTGGAATATAGATCTAGTGGTTGTGTCGGAACCACACCACGTCTCCCATTCTCCAAGGTGGGCCGGGTCGACGGATGGCCTTTCCGCAATTATGGTGACCGGCGTGGCGCCTCCCCTTGCTGTCGCGGAGAGAGGGGAAGGTTTTGTTGCAGCGCGGTGGGGAGGGATCATGGTAGTCTCCCTCTATTTTTTCCCCGAACCGCAGCCGGGAACAATTTGAACGGTTCCTGTCTGTGGTGGAGGGCGTGGTGCGGCGTGCAGCCCCAAATCCAGTGGTGGTGGCGGGGGACCTAAACGCTAAATCTCGAGCGTGGGGGTCCTCCTTCACGGACCCAAGGGGCGTGGATCTGGAGACCTGGGTTTTGTCCCTGGGGCTCCAGATTCTTAACAGGGGCACCACCCCAACGTGTGTGCGGTGGCAGGGTACGTCTGTGGTGGACGTGACTTTTGCCACGTCATCACTAGCCGCCTGTATAAAGGACTGGCGAGTAGTCGAGGATCTGGGGGCCCTAACGGACCATAGATATATCCGATTTGAGGTCTCCACGACACCCGCGGGGGCCCCACCTATACGCCTGCAAGAGACGACTGGTGCCTCCCCTTTTCCAGGGTGGGCGCTGGCGCAACTCCAGCCTGAAGTGGCGGAGGAGGCGGCGATGGTACGAGCGTGGGCCGAGGTGCCCGACGCTATTGCGGAAGATCCCGACGGCATGGCGGATCTACTCGCTGAAGACATGAGGGTTGTGTGTGACTCCGCCATGCCGAAACGACGAGCGGACCGTCGTAACCGGAGGCAAATGTACTGGTGGACGGAGGAAGTCTCTGAGCTTCGTGCTGCCAGTACAAGAGCCAGACGCGCGTACCAGCGCTGCCGCAGGCGCGCTAGCAGAGAACCCGGTGAAGAGGAGGCACTTCACCGGCAATACAAGGACTCCCAAAGGGCACTAAGAGTTGCCATTTCCAGGGCCAAGGTCGACGCCTGGGACCGCTTCCTGGGGATCCTTGACAGTGACCCGTGGGGGCGGCCCTACAGGACTATTAGGCGGAAATTTGCCGCCCCAGCTCCACCTACGTCATTAATGGAGCCAGAGCTGCTGCGAAGGGTCCTGGCAACGCTTTTCCCCAATCCGGGAACTTTCACACCCCCATCTATGCCGACCGCCGGTTCTGACCCGGAGGTGTGGGCTGATGGGCCTCCAGTTACGGACGCAGAGTTCAGCGCCGTTAGGGAACGACTCCGAAAGAAAAAGAAAGCGCCTGGCCCAGACGGAGTTCCAGCCAAACTTATGGCTATTGCTCTGGGCCCGCTGGAGGAGCGCTTCCGCGCTTGAGCAGCCTGGAGGTGTTTTGGTGAATTTAACAGGCCCCAAAACACTCCAACTAGGGCAGAATGGTAGCCGAGGAGTTTTAGTGCGTATTCCCAGTGCCGCCACGATCAGGCGCTGGGCGACCCGCACACTGACACACGCCTCGCCAACGTGTGTCGTCTGTAAGCGGATCACTCCTCGTTTAAAAAAAAAAAAAAAGAAAGGTTGGGGGGGGCACGCCCCAAGAGCTTTCCAGTACGTCCCCGTCGTGTGCCCTGGACCCCGACGTGACCACCGTAACGGAGTGGCACGTTGGGTGACCAAATCTGGAAAAGCGAGTCTTGCGGCAAGCAGTACATACTGTTTTTTGGTGTCCTCTGACCGCATCGGCACTGTCCTTTTTAGGACGATGTCTGATGCTGGCGGAGAAGGTGCGTCGTGCCGGGACCAAGCTCCCGAGCGACAGGCGCGTGAGCGCGAGGAGGAGACAGGGTTGTCGAGCCGGGACCAAGTTCCCGTAGGACAGACCCGTCGGTGCTCCGTGAGGCTGTCAAGGTTGACGAGGCCCTCGACACCAACGCCTTCCATGGCAGATTCCGACATGGATGTCGGTGCGATATCGTCGCGCGAAAGCAGCGCAGCTCGGAAGAGACAGCGCGGCGAGAAGGAGAAGTCACCGCGCGCAAAACGTCCGGCCACTGAGAAGCCGAACCTCCAGTCGGAGATATTCCAATTTTCGGGCTCGGTGGCAGGGTCGCGATCGTCTTCCGTGGTGTCGCGATCCTCTAGGAGGACCACAGTGGACCCTGCGTGGGAAAAACTGCCCACCGATGAGTTGGCGGCTAAGGTCCGACGAAATATGGACATTGTGTTGGACGTCGCCAACAAATCAAAAAATTTAAAGGGTCTCAAGTATACATAAAGGCCCTCAAGGATGCGGCATTCGATGCCATCGATGCCGTAGCTGTGCTTGAGGGTCGTAACGTGAATGACGAGGTGGCAACCCTTCGGGCAGAGGTGGAGAGGCTCCGGATTGAGGTCCGTTTCCTCCGGGAGGAGAAGGCAGCGGCGAAACCAGCCGCTGTGGCTCCACTGGAGGAGATGTCGCGGGCCATTATGGACCGCGTGCTAACCGCGGTGGACGCAAGGTGGGCGGGCTTGGAGTCTAGACTCCTGCCGGAGCCTCGCCTCCGCCCACCCCTAGCGTCGGACGCCAGGCGCAAGATCGACCCAAGGCCCGGTCCATCGCCACTTTCGAGGCCAACACCACCGGCTCCCTTGAAGCCTACGCCGCCGCCCCCTCCCTTGTCGAAGGGGAAAGGAAAGGGGAAGAGGAGCACCCCGAAGGAGAGCGAGCCGATGCCGCCGCCGCCTGCACCGTCGTCGGACGAAGAGTGGACGACGGTAGCCAAGAGGCCAAAGAAAAAGAAGCCTGGAGTGCCGGCTGCTGTCCAAGAGGCCAGCACGTCATGTTGGTCATGCGGGGATTGAAGTCGCAGATTGATCTGCAAGACCTCAACATCCCCCGCATGAATTTCAAGAGGGCGCAGACCGGCAGCTGGTGCAGTCCCGTCGGCGTTTGGCCGAGTGTGCGGGACCAAAGTGGAAGACAACCACGTTAAAAAACAAAAACAAAACAACAAACAACAAACATGGAAAAAAAGGTGAACTTGACAACATCACACCAGGAGGGTACCGGTCGCCCCGCGACCGGAGAATCCCTCCATGGCGGGGAGTCAGCACACACTCAGGTGTGTGATGACTCACCGCAATGCAGTCCCGTCGTATCTGGTGGGGACACAAGCCACCTAAATGTGTCAAAACCGGGGAGCAGACCCAGCGCTCCCAGAACAGCGCCGAGTGCGTACAGCGGTACGCGGAGCCGGCGCTCGCGAACTTTCTATCGTTCGCCGGGCTCAGAAGGTGCCCAGGAGGAGACCGAGGCGTCGCCTTTGGCGACGAGAGCCGGTCGCTCTCAGTCGAGGTCGCCGTCCCCTACAAGGACGAGCACAGACATTGTGGGCATGCCATCGCAGCCAACGACGGCAAAGGAGACCGAGGCGTCGCCTTTGGTGACGAGTGCCGGTCTCCCGCCATCGAGGTCGCCGTCCCTGACGCGGACGATCAAGAAGGGGGATGCGACAGCCGCAGTCAGCACCGCAACCACACCCCGTGGCAGGAGACCCGTGGTGGTGCTGAAGAGGCTGTTCGTACACTCGATGTACCCCAGTTCCACCCGGGAATCATCGGAGGCTGAGGAGGACGTCATGGTGCAGGAGGACCGGGGGAACCAGACGTTCTTCCGAGCGAGTCTCGGCACCCCGACCGGAGAGAACGTCGCCACGCCCCCGGTGTTCCAGCGGAAGCGGCAGGCGTCGACGTCGCCCCCAGACACCACAAGTTCCGGAGGGTCTGCTGTGGAAAGTGGTGGGAAGCCGGAGCTGTCCAGAAAGCCCGTGAGTAAAAGGGGCAGGGGTCGCCCCCCTACCACGGGTCGGTACGTCGGCCTTGCGGCGGCGCAGGCCGAGCTCAACGCGCAGAGGCGCCTGGCCCTGGACCTCGACGCGGAGGAGGAGGTTGCGGCCAAGACAGCGGCCATCCGCCGCCGTCCTCCGTCGGAGAGCAAGCCGAGGGCCGAGGGCTACTCCTGCCCGGCGGAGTCAGCGCGGACAGCGCCGAGCGCGACTCTCTGCCAGTGGGCTAGGGAGGGGTTGGATGCCCTCGGCATGGTCGGGGCGAGGTCAAAGAACCTGAAGGGAACATATGTACGCGTCATTAATGACGCGTCGTATACCCTTCAGGCAGTCTTTGACGAGCTCAGGCGGAGGACGGCCTCGGAGGAGTCGCTGCTGCTGGAAAAGGAGGTGTGCAGGCAGGCGGCCCAGCTGGAGCTGCAGACCCGGAAGCTGGAGGAGCAGGCTGCGGAGATCAAGCAGCAAGCTCTCCAGCTTACGGAGCTAAGGGCGGAGATTGCGGCCTTGAGCCGGCCGGCGCCGGTGGCGCAGGCTGCTCCAACTCCCTCCATGGAAGCAGCGAGGACATCGCTCGGGGAGGAGGTGATGCGTGCGGTGAGGCTGGTCGTCGGCGAATTGGTGGCCGAGCGGATCGCCCCAATCGAGGCCAGACTCGGCCGGGAAACCGCACCCAACGTCGCCCCCTCCGATCCTGTATTGTTTGATCCGCGGACAGCCCCAGGTCTGTCCATGGAGGCAGTGGTGGCTCCGCCACCGGTTACGACGTCGCCTGCGCCTCTGCCCGGCTTGGATGTCCCCAAATCCAGGGGGAAGAAGAAGTCGGGCAGAGGCACGAAGGGGAAAGCCGCTGCTGTTCCCGCAGCCGCTCCTGTGGCCGCTCCTGCAGCCCCGGAGTCTCGACCAGTTCCGCCACCACCAGTCCCCACGGAGGAACCGTGGAGTGTGGTGGCGGCCAAGAAGAAAGGAAAGAGGAAGGGGAAGGCCGCCAAGGTGACCCCTGCTTCCACCCGGCCTCCTCCTCCTCCTCCTACTCCACGCCGGAGAAAGCCCTCCGCTGCTCCCCAGAGCAAGCCCGGCGCCAACCTGCGTCCCCCGTCGACGGCGGCTGTAGTTCTCACGCTACGGCCAGCTGCCGCCGAAGGGGGCGCTAGCTACGAGGCGCTTATTAAAGCGGCCAAGGCCTCCATAAAGTTGGCCCAGCTGGGGATCACGGAGGGCGTGAAAATTAAGACGGCCGCCACCGGAGCCCGCCTCTTCGAGATCGGAGGCGAGGATAGAGAGGCGAGGGCGGACCGTCTAGCGGCAAGGCTGCGAGAGGTCCTCCCTGCGGAGACGGTAACGGTCTCCAGGCCTGTGAGGTGTGCAGAACTGCGCATCTCCGGGCTGGATGACTCCGTCTCCGCGGCAGAGGTGGCGGCCAGCGTGGAGTCCGCCGGCGGGTGCCCCGAGGGTACGGCCAGACCCGGCTCTTTACACCGGGACTGGCGAGGCCTCGGGGTAGTGTTTGTGAAGTACCCGGTGGCCGCGGCCAAGAAATTGGCTGCGACCGGGAGGCTTCTGGTGGGGTGGTCGGCGGCTCAAGTGAAGCTCGTCGACCCCAAGCCCCTTCGGTGCTACCGGTGCCTCCACACCGGGCACATAAAGGCCAAGTGCACCTCGGACGTAGACCGCAGCGACTACTGCTACCGCTGCGGCGCGCCGGGGCACCTAATGGCCCAGTGCACTGCCGCCTTGCGCTGCGCTTTGTGCGAGGCGGCAGACAAGCCGGCGGATCACCGGCTTGGGAGTGCAGCGTGCACCACTCCCAAGCCGGCGAAGAAGAAAAAGAAGAAGCAGAGGAAGAAGACTCAAAAGGCAAAGCCCGTGGAGTCGGGGCAGAAGGCTGGCGGCGGCGTCATAGCCCCGTCTAGGCCCGATCCACCGTCCCCAAGGCCTGTAGAGGCAGCGCCGATGGTCACAGATTAGTGGGACCATCGGCGTGCTCCAGGCGAACCTAAACCACTGCGCCGCCGCTCAGGACCTTTACATCCAGAGCATGGTGCAGTGGCAGACCGGAGTAGGCATAATCACCGAGCCCTACCGACCTATCCCGCCCGATTCGCATTGGGCGGTTGACCGGGAGGGCTTGGTGGCTCTGGTCTCGCGCGCGGCTGCCGGTGCGCCCCCCTTAATGAGGATCAGGAGGGGGCGCTGTTGCGTGGCGGCCGCCGTGGGTTCGGTGACGGTGGTCGGAGCGTACTGCTCTCCGAATCGGAGCCTGTCCTGGTTCGAGCGTCTCCTGGAGGAGCTGGGAACGCTCGTGAGACAGGCTCACCCTTCACCCGTGCTCGTGGCTGGCGATTTCAACGCCAAGTCCACGGCATGGGGATCCCCCGCTACTTGCCCGCGGGGGGAGGCACTGGAAGATTGGTTGGTCTCGTCCGGGTTGATTCTGCTCAACCGGGGGACCGTCGACACGTGGGCGCGGCAACAGAGCGGGTCTATCGTGGACCTCACGTTCGCGTCCCCCGCTCTGGTGCCCCGTGTCCAAGGCTGGGAAGTCCTGGAGGGGGTCGAGACGTTATCGGACCACCGATACATTCGGTTCCGAATCTCCCCCCTCCCGGTTGCCCCGAACAGCCTGGGTGGTCCTCCGCGTGGGGAGGACAACCCGAGATGGGCCCTAAGGCGGCTGAACCGCGAGCGTCTCGCGGAGGCCGCCTTGGTCCAAAGTTGGATTCCAGTGCCGGAGGGTCCGGTGGATGTGGATGAGGAAGCCGGTTGGCTCAACGCGGCCATGGCGCAGGTGTGCGACGCCAGCATGCCTCGCGTCGGGCCCCCCTCTCCACATCGTAGGGTGTATTGGTGGTCGCCCCAGCTAGCGCAGCTCCGCGCTGCGTGCGTGGCGGCGCGCCGCAGGTACACCCGAAGCCGGCGAAGACGACGTCGCGACGAAGCCCTGGAGACTCGGCTGTACGACGCGTACAGGGAGGCGAGAGCCGCCCTGCGCGCGGAAATCGCCGAGTCCAAGAAAAGGGCTTGGGAGGCAATGCTGGAATCGATCGACCGCGGCGAGAAGGAGAAGTCACCCCGCGCAAAACGTCCGGCCACCGAGAAGCCGAACCTCCAGTCGGAGGTATTCCAATTTTCGGGCTCGTTGGCAGGGTCGCGATCGTCTTCCGTGGCGTCGCGATCCTCTAGGAGGACAACAGTGGATCCTGCGTTGGAAAAACTGCCCACCGATGACTTGGTGGCTAAGGTCCGGCGAAATATGGACGTTGTGTTGGACGTCGCCAACAGATCAAAAAACTTAAAGGGTGGATTCATAAAGGCCCTCAAGGATGCGGCATTCGATGCCATCGATGCCGTAGCTGTGCTTGAGGGTCGTAACGTGAATGATGAGGTGGCAACCCTTCGGGCAGAGGTGGAGAGGCTCCGGATTGAGGTCCGTTTCCTCCGGGAGGAGAAGGCAGCGGCGAAACCAGCCGCTGTGGCTCCACTGGAGGAGATGTCGCGGGCCATTATGGACCGCGTGCTGACCGCGGTGGACGCAAGGTGGGCGGGCTTGGAGTCTAGACTCCTGCCGGAGCCTCGCCTCCGTCCACCCCTAGCGTCGGACGCCAGGCGCAACATCGACCCGAAGCCCGGTCCATCAGCACGTTCGAGGCCAACACTATCGGCTCCCTCGAAGCCTTCGCCGCCGCCCCTTCCGTCATCGAAGGGGAAAGGAAAGGGGAAGAAGAGCGCCCCTAAAGAGAGCGAACCGAGGCCGCTGCCGCCTGCACCGTCGTCAATGGACGAGGAGTGGACGACGGTCGCCAAAAGGCAAAATAAAAAGAAGCCTGGAGCGCCGGCTGCTGTCCAAGAGGCCAGCACGTCGGCCCGGACTGCAGCTTCCTCTGCAGCCTCTTCTTCTAAGAAGAAGAAGAGGCGCACGCGCAAGAGGAAGGGACCGCGTACGCCCCACTCTTCGGCAGTAGTTATAACGCTGCTGCCGGAGGCCGCAGGAAAGGGCGCCACGTACGCGGAGGTCATGCGGGGGTTGAAGTCGCAGATTGATCTGCAAGACCTCAACATCCCCCGCATGAATTTCAAGAGGGCGCAGACCGGTGCCACGATTTTGGAAGTGGCCGGTGACTCCAGCGGGGAGAAAGCCGACATGCTGGCGGCGCGCCTCCGAGAGGTGCTCGGCTCTGAGACGGCGAACGTGTCCAGGCCAGTCAAGTGTGCAGACTTGCGCATTACCGGTCTGGACGACTCCGTCACTAGGGAGGAGGTGGCTGACGCAGTCGCGCGCCGCGGAGGCTGCCCTCCCTTGAACGTTAAGGTCGGAGAGATTCGGCGGTCGTTGTGGGGAAGTGGCACGGTGGCGGTGAGCTGCCCCGTGGAAGCGGCCAAAAAGGTTGCCGCTGGTCGCCTATTAGTGGGCTGGGTCTCTGCTCAAGTAACTTTGCTTGAGCGGAGACCTATGAGGTGCTTCCGGTGCCTGATGTCAGGACACGTCAGGTCACAGTGCCTCACAGGATGACCGCGGTGAAATTTGCTACCGCTGCGGTCGTCCTGGCCACAAAGCCGCGGCATGCTCGGCCGACCCCCACTGCGTTATCTGCGCAGCAATGGGTGGCGGTCAGAGCAACCATATTCTAGGCGGCAAAGCATGCCGCGGGACAAAGCCCAGAAAGGGTAAGAAGGCGGCCGGAAGGACCCCGGCTGCCCCAGTCCCCGTGGCAGCGACGCCCCCGCAAGGGCGAGAGGAAGCGATGGAACCGTAATGGACGGTATTCCCCATCGCTTCCTCCAGGCGAATTTAAACCACTCCGCACGAGCGCAGGACCTCCTCCTGCAGTCCATGGCGGAGTGGTCCATTGATGTGGCGATCGTTTCCGACCCGTACTTTGTCCCTCCTCACGGTCAGTGGCTGGGGGACACTGTCGGGTCGGTTTGTGTTATCGCGTCTGGGACACAGCGAGTGGCACCCCCCTCCCTCATTTCTAGAGGGAGGGGCTTCGTGGCCTGCGGATGGGGGAGGTACATTATCATTGCGGTGTACTTCCCTCCCAGCATGAGACTGGCCGAGTTCGAGACGGCGCTGGATGTGGTGGGTGCCCTGCTGGGGCAAATCTCACCCCGTCTGGCGGTGGTCGCCGGGGACTTCAATGCCAAATCCACGGCTTGGGGTTCCCCCGCGGCCGACGAGCGCGGCCGGTTGCTGGAGGAGTGGGCCACGACGACCGGCCTTACGGTCAGTAACCGTGGGTCGGTCGACACGTTTGTGTCACAGCAGGGGAGGTCCATCGTGGACATCACGTTCACGACCCCTGCCGTCGCGCAGGCCGTCCGGGACTGGCGAGTCCTGGAGGACGTGGAGAATCTGACGGATCATCGTTACATCCGTTACGATGTCTCCACGGGCCTGCACGCGGCGAGTCCCAGACGCGAGGGGCCGTCCGCCAAGAGGTGGGTCCTGGGGCGTATAGACCGGGAGGCGTTGGAGATGTTGTTCCCGCCATCGTCGAAATGTGGTAATGACGGACACCGTGGTGGTTTAGTGGGTAGTCTGGCCTGCTTTAGAGGCCAGGAGTCCCACACGAAGCTCTCCCCCTACCCCCGTGGGGGGGGAGCGAAGTGCCTAAACGCATTCCACCACGTAAAAAAAAAAAAAAAAAAAAAAAAAAGAAAAAAAAAAGGTTGGGGCACGCCCCAAGAGCTTTCCAGTACGTCCCCGTCGTGTGCCCTGGACCCCGACGTGACCACCGTAACGGAGTGGCACGTTGGGTGACCAAATCTGGAAAAGCGAGTCTTGCGGCAAGCAGTACTTACTGTTTTTTGGTGTCCTCTGACCGCATCGGCACTGTCCTTTTAAGGACGATGTCTGATGCTGGCGGAGAAGTTGCGTCGTGCCGGGACCAAGCTCCCGAGCGACAGGCGCGTGAGCGCGAGGAGGAGACAGGGTTGTCGAGCCGGGACCAAGTTCCCGTAGGACAGACCCGTCGGTGCTCCGTGAGGCTGTCAAGGTTGACGAGGCCCTCGACACCAACGCCTTCCATGGCAGATTCCGACATGGATGTCGGTGCGATATCGTCGCGCGAAAGCAGCGCTGCTCGGAAGAGACAGCGCGGCGAGAAGGAAAAGTCACCGCGCGCAAAACGTCCGGCCACTGAGAAGCCGAACCTCCAGTCGGAGATATTCCAATTTTCGGGCTCGGTGGAAGGGTCGCGATCGTCTTCCGTGGTGTCGCGATCCTCTAGGAGGACCACAGTGGACCCTGCTTGGGAAAAACTGCCCGCCGATGAGTTGGCGGCTAAGGTCCGACGAAATATGGACATTGTGTTGGACGTCGCCAACAAATCAAAAAATTTAAAGGGTGGATACATAAAGGCCCTCAAGGATGCGGCATTCGATGCCATCGATGCCGTAGCTGTGCTTGAGGGTCGTAACGTGAATGACGAGGTGGCAACCCTTCGGGCAGAGGTGGAGAGGCTCCGGATTGAAGTCCGTTTCCTCCGGGAGGAGAAGGCAGCGGCGAAACCAGCCGCTGTGGCTCCACTGGAGGAGATGTCGCGGGCCATTATGGACCGCGTGCTGACCGCGGTGGACGCAAGGTGGGCGGGCTTGGAGTCTAGACTCCTGCCGGAGCCTCGCCTCCGCCCACCCCTAGCGTCGGACGCCAGGCGCAAGATCGACCCAAGGCCCGGTCCATCGCCACTTTCGAGGCCAACACCACCGGCTCCCTTGAAGCCTACGCCACCGCCCCCTCCCTTGTCGAAGGGGAAAGGAAAGGGGAAGAGGAGCACCCCGAAGGAGAGCGAGCCGATGCCGCCACCGCCTGCACCGTCGTCGGACGAAGAGTGGACGACGGTAGCCAAGAGGCCAAAGAAAAAGAAGCCTGGAGCGCCTGCTGACGAGGCGGCGGGGACGATGTCGAACCGGATGTAGCGATGGTCCGACGCGGTTCCCACCCCCCTGACGACCCGCCAATCGCTGATGACGGTCCCGGGCCGGGTCTCTGCGATGTCCAGTATGGTTTCCGCAGAGCCCGGTCAACGGTGGACGCGATCCGCCGGGTGCAGTCCCTAGTGAAGGACGCGGCTTCGGGGACCGGGGTGGTATTGGCGGTGAGTTTAGACATCGCCAATGCTTTTAACACCCTCCCCTGGAGCTGCATCCATGAGGCGCTGCGCTACCATCGTGTGCCGGACTGCCTGCGGAGGGTAGTTCTGTCCTACCTCTCCCAACGGGCAGTCACCTATCCGACACAGGATGGTGGCGTCGCTCTGAGAGCAATGTCGTGCGGCGTTCCGCAGGGCTCCGTTTTAGGACCCCTGCTGTGGAACGTCGGCTATGACTGGGTGCTGCGCGGTGCGACTCTTCGGGGGGTCAGCGTAACGTGTTACGCTGACGATACCCTCGTCACCGCGCAGGGGGATACCTACAGGGAGGCGGCTCTCAAAGCAACAGCCGGAGTGGCACACTTCGTGAGGCGAATCCGCCTTATTGGGTTGGATGTCGCCTTGCAGAAGTCCGAGGCGGTTTGTTTTTCTTCCCCTCGGTCGGCGCCGCCGGCTGGAGCGCACATTGTGGTGGGCGGAGTGTCGATCGGCATACGAGGGGCGATGCGTTATTTGGGCATCGTCCTCGATAGCCGATGGCGCTTCCGGGAGCACTTCCAGGGACTCGCGCCCCGACTCGTGGGTGCTGCGAGGGCGCTTGGTCGTTTGCTCCCGAATCTCGGTGGGCCCTCGGGCGGCTGCCGACGCCTTTACACGTCGGTGGTTCGCTCGATGGCACTATACGGGGCGCCCATATGGGTAGAGGCCCTCGACGCCGAAAATATCGCGCTGCTGCGACGGGCGCAGCGGGCGATGGCGTTGAGGGTCGTGAGAGGGTACGGCACGGTCTCGCTCGAGGCCGCGTGCGTGCTCGCAGGAACTCCACCATGGGACCTGGAGGCCGAGGTGTTGGCGGAAGTTTTCTGCCGGACCTCTGAGGCCAGGGCCCGGGGAGTCGGCCCGCCGCCGAGGGAGGTCGCGTGCTGGAGGGAGGACCTCCGGGGCGATCTTCTTAGGCGGTGGTCCGAGCGGTTGGAAGAGCCTCGCGCCGGTGTTCTGACCATCGACGCGATCCGACCCATCCTGCAGGAGTGGGTCGACAGGCGGCACGGGGCGGTCACCTTTCGCCTGGCGCAGATGCTCACCGGACACGGTTGTTTCGGTGAGTATCTGTTCCGGGTGGCCAAGAGGGAGCCGTCTCCGGTGTGCCACAGCTGCGGCCACCCCGAGGACACAGCCACGCACACGCTGGCGGAGTGCCCGGGGTGGAGCCGTCAACGCGCAGCTCTTGTCGACGTAGTCGGCGCCGACCTAACGCTCTCGACCATCATCCAGGCGATGGTCGACAGTGAGGCGGCGTGGACGGCGATGATCACGTTCAGCGAGGACGTGATCTCGCTCAAGGAGGAGGCGGAGCGGATCAGGGAACTAGATCCTCTCGCTGATCCGATCCGTCGCAGGCGAGTCGGGCGAAGGCGGGCCGCGACGCTCCATCGCGGCCTTCCTCCTTGACGGGGACTCACGGCCCGCGGTACCAGGACTACCGCCGGCCGTGCAACGCCAGGTCCCCCCCAGGTCGGTAGTGTCGTGTCTGCACACTGTACCTAGTAGGATGTCGTCCCCCCTACCCATAGGACGACACCACTGAAGGAAGCCCCTCCCGCTCTTTACACGGGAGGTGTGGCTGACCGCTGCGGGTGTTGTGGTTGTTGTGACCTTGTTCCCACGACACCCGCCCACTAGAAGCGGAGAAAGAGGACACCCCGGTTAGGTTTAGTCCTTGCGAGTCGAACATAACCCGCGTGCTGTCCTGGCACGCGGGTATCCATAACGGATTCCCCCGGGTTAAAAAAAAAAAAAAAAAAAAAAAAAAAAAAAAAAAAAAAAGGTTAGGTTTTTTTTTTTTTTTTTTGTGTTACGTGTGCCTAGTGGGCCTACCGTCCACCCGCGATGGGGTGGCCCGCGAGAGCTGGTAACCTATTCTTGTTGTCCCTCACATAATGAAGGTCAATTATCTAGCTATTCTAATGTGTTGCGTAATAACTTGTACAGTCCCCTTTTGGGGTTTCTCGTTTATTTAAAAATATACAATTGTGGATTACATTCTTAAGTCTTTTATAAAAAAGTTACAACATTAAAATTAAAATACAATTATAATACAATAATAACAATTAAAACAATTAAAGTAAAATTAGAATATACAATTGAAATACCATTAAAATTAAAATACAGATACGATAAAATGCTACTGAGATACAATCATTATGAATTTAATACGGTAAAAAACTTAATAACTAATATCACAGTCGGTATAGTAAAACAATAAAATTCAATACAACATTAATACGATACAATTGAAATTACAAAATACACAATTAAAAATCCACAATAATCATTATATTCAATAAAAATTCAAAATCGTTATCGTTAAAACTGTACTCTGCCTGGAGTACTGCACCCTCTCCGAACGACGTATTTGTTGGTGACGTGCTGGAACCGCCGTATGCTGGCAGCGCAGCGCGCTTATCATACGGCGTCCAACACGTCACCCGTCCTTGTTCCTTTCCATACAATTTCTTACTATATGGGTGCAGTACTCCAGGAACTGCTCCCTATACGAATTGTCTTTAAAAATCTCCTGCAACACCCCTGCCTTCAATTCCTTCCCTATCCTCATCTCTAGATCGTACCTGGCTACCCCGTTCGCAGGGCAGTCGAACAGGAGGTGCGAGACCGTTTCGTCCTCAGTCGGACTACAGATGCACGATGGGCTCGCCCTGCACTTGAATCTGTACAAGTACGAGGCGAACGCACCGTGCCCCGTGAGGACTTGCGTGGTCTCATATTATGTGAGCTGCCTTTTCAGGGCAAACTTGTACGCGGTGAACACATCAGGGAAGAACATTTTCGTGCCGCTGGCTACCGTCCCGGACTGATAGCGCCGGTTCCACTCGTCAAGCGCCCCGTTACGGATCATGCGCTTGACGAATGAGACCGGCACCCTGTCGTAAACAGGTCGGACCTTGGACCGGAGCGCCGCGACTTTCGCCAGCTCGTCGGCCCTCTCGTTCCCCGCTAGGCCTGCGTGAGCCTTGACCCAGTACAGAGAAACCTCTCTACCTTGGGTCAATGCTTCACGCAGGTTCGCCCTGGCTTCAATCGCCAGGGGATGCGGGGAATGGCTGTTGACAACAGTCTCGAGGGCCGAACGAGAGTCGCTTAAGATGGCAGAAGCTCCTCGGTGCTTAACTGCAAGCCCCGTGGCCTTGCATATGGCCAACAGTTCCGCCTGGTAGACAGTGCAGTACGGCGACAGGGCAAGCTTGACGGCTTTGGTTTCGGTGTCGCCATTCCATATAGAAATGGCGGCACCCACCCTGCCGTCAATCTTGCTCCCGTCAGTATAGTACCGCACTGCACTGCCTACCTGCTCGACCTCCTCTGAGGTCGAGAGGCATAGGAACTGCAGGCTCATATGGTCGGCCGGATGGGGCCTGTCTCGGAACGGTGTCGGTGTCTCTATTTGCCGATCCGCTAGCTCTGGCAGCTCAGCCCCCCGTCGGCACTCGTACAGGGCTGCATTCTCCCTAATACGAATGTCGAGGGGGAGCAGCCCGGCCAGAGCTAGGGCGGCGTTTAGAGACACTGTCCGGTAAGCCCGGCAGAGCTTCTGCGCGAACCCGCGTTGCACGGCCTCCAACCTCTTCCGCGTTCCGACCTTGTTATTATGTTTATGGCGTCAGGAGAGCAGCCCCCCTCAGCCGCCAGCGATGCCGCTACCGTTTGTTTGGAGGCCGTGTCGCTCAAGCCAGAGATGCGTAGCTCCACGCACCTCTCTGGCCTAGCGACACGAGCCTCGTCCAGCACCTCCCTTAGTTTGGTGGCTAGGAGGTCAGCCTTCCGGGCTCGATCCTCACCAGCCACCTCCAGGATCCGAGCCCCAGTGGTGGCAGGGCGCACCCGGAGGCCGTCTATCCCCAGGGCCTTCAGGTCAATGACCCCTTCAGCCCTGGACAGAACGTCCCCGTAGGTAACGCCCCTCTCCTGCGCACCCGGAAGCAGCGTGATGGTGATCGCCGCCGTTTGTGGGGCGCGCAGCTTTCGGGGCTTCCGGCCACCACGCTTGCGCTGCGCGGCCTGCGCCGCTGGAACGGCAGCGGTCGGAGCAGCTGCTGGCTGAGCTGAGACCGGCTTCGCCACTTTTGGTCGCGCCGCCACCTTGCTCCATGTGGCAGGGGCAGGCGGGGGGGCAGATGAGGACGTCGCTTCAGGCGACGCCCGGGTCCGGCGGGCAGCTTCGGCCTCTTTGGCTGCGGCCGACTTCTTCTTCGCCTTCTTAACCTTCCTCTTCTTCTCCCCTCCAGACCCATTAGGACAGGGTTCCGTCTCATCCGATCTGCCCGGCACATGGGCAGAGACAGAGGGAGGCGATGGAGGAAGAGGCGGGAGCTCACATGTGAGCTGCTCCTGTGACCGAGCTGCAGCTCGCTTGTCCGCCTCGAGAGGAGGACGGATACGGGTCTCAGGCAGCAGACGGTCCGCAATCCCCGCGAGACGCGCGTCGACCAGAAAGGCGATCTCATCGCGGCTCATGGGGGGCGGCGCAGATTGCGCCTGCTGCTGCCAGGCACGCATTTCGGCCCGCACAGCTACTAGCTCGGTCTGGAGCTTAGCCACCTCTTCGGATTCCGTGCGGGACCGAAGCACGCGGGCGTGCTCCAAGATGGTTTTAGCACGCGAGCCTCAGGTCCCGCACGTATTGCCCTTTCAAGTGGGAGCTCTTGGTGGCGATGGTTTGCACCATCCCCACCGCTGCCTCAATGGTTCCCGTGAGCTGCTCCGCACTGAGGGACTCTGCCGATTCCTGTCCCGCTTGGGGCTGTCGGCTGGGCTCTGGCTGCGGGCTAGGGGTCTCTCTAACGTAGAGAGCCCTCTGCCGCTGCCGCTGCAGTTCGTCGGCCAGCTCTCTCTCAGCACGGAGCTTGAGCTCCCGCTCCATAGCCGTGTTCAGCTCGGCCTTGGCTTGCGCCAGGCCAGCGTATTCGCCCGTGGTGGTTGGGCGACCGCGGGGCTTCTTAGTGGCCTCCTCGGCCTCAGCCTCTGGGAACCGTTTCCGCCATAGTCTTCCCGACACTGGTGAAGACGAACGCGAGCTCCCAGGGCTAGTCATTGGAATGTTGGTGAGATCCAAACGATCCAGCACCACTTTCGCGTTGGTTACTGAGCCGAGAGGCCTCGCGACCTCCGTCTCGATCTCCATATCTGCACTCGTCAGCTTCGACAGCCTCGACGAGCACCGACGGGTCTGTCCTTCGGGAACTTGGTCCCGGCTCGACGACCCTGTCTCCTCTTCGCGCTCACGCGCTTGTCGCTCGGGAGCTTGGTCCCGGCACGACGCAACTTCTTCACCAGCAACAGACATCGTCCTTAAAAGGACAGTGCCGATGCGGTCAGAGGACATCAAAACACACACACAGTAGTGCTGCTTGGTCACCCAACGTGCCACTCCGTTACGGTGGTCACGTTGGGGTCCAGGGCACACGACGGGGACGTATTTTTTTTTTTTTATTATTTTTTTTTTTTTTTTTTTTTTTTTACGTGGTGGAATGCATTTACGCACTTCGCTCACCCCCCGCGGGGGCAGGGGGCTCGCTTCGTGTGGGACTCCTGGCCGAGGCCAGACTACCCACTAAACCACCACGGTGTTCCTCCTTCGCCCAATCCGAGCCGCGGGATAGAATGCTCACCGCGACTCGGCTAGGGACGCCCGCCCTATTTAGCGGGCCCTCCTCTCGAGGCCCCACCATCCCGGCCAACGGGTCGAGATGGTGGGGCCCGTCCTCCTCTTAAGAATGCGCCCCAGGAACACGGAGGGGCGCATTCCGCCACATCAGCATAAGGGCAGCGGGTCCCCCGACCCGCCGCCCGTGGCTACTCTCATTCAGGGACGCGGGCGAATTGTGCTCGCCGACGTCCCCTCGCCGGTGGCCTGCGGGGCGGGAGAGTGAGCCCAGCTCGCTCTCGTTCCCGCAGCGCCTCTCTCTTGGCCACCATCACCTCGCTAGCAAACGAGGCGACGGCGGCCCAACACTGTTCGCTGCCGGCCATAGCTGGAACTACGGCCGACAGCGAGAGGTTAGCACCGATTGTGCTTGTGAGGGCCGTCCTTTGTCCGTGCCACGCCTCACACACGGCCAAAGTGTGGTGTGCCGTGTCGGGGTCGCCGTTGGTGCAGTTTCGGCACCGGGGCTCCGATTCCACGCCCACCACCTCCCACAGGTACTTGGCGAAGCAGCCATGACCTGTGAGAAGTTGAGTGAGGTGGTACGTTGGAGCCCCATGACCCCTCTCAACCCACTCGCGCAGGACGGGCCTAACGGCCCCCACAAGCAGTGAGCCACTCCTTGTCGTCCTTAACCTTTCGGCCCATTTCCGGAAGAGATCGTCGCGCGCCTCCTGTCTCCAGCGATCGATCTCCTCCGGAGCAGGTCGACCTCCGGCAACGCGTCGCATCAGGGCGCCCTCCTCGTACACCTTTTTAAGGACGCCGGCCTCGAGATCCCAGGGGATACTGCCCGCGATCAAACACGCCGCCTCGTAAGAGACGGTGTGGTACGCTCGTGCAGCCCTCTGCGCGATGGCGCGCTGCGGACGCCGCAGCAACGCAACATTAGCTGGGCAGAGGGCTTCCGCCCAGATGGGCGCCCCGTAGAGCGCCTTGGAGCGCACCACTCCGTCGTAGAGACGGCGGCAGGCAGACCCCGGTCCTCCGCTGTTGGGCAGCAAGCGCGAGAGCATTCCAGCAAATGCCAGCAACTTCGGTGCCAGCTGCCGGAAATGCTCCGCGAACCTCCACCGACTGTCGAGAATGAGCCCGAGGTATTTCAGGCTGCTCCCGACAGCGATGGAGGTGCCGCCCACCACTATTGTTTGGTCTCGAGGCGGCGTCTGCCGAGGCCCATGGAAGAACAGGGCCTCGGACTTTTCGAGGGCCACCTTAAGCCCGAGCGCCCCGATGCGACGCACGACGTGGGCGACGCCGGCCGTGGCGAGAACGGCGGCGTCGCGGAACGTGGGGGCCCGCGCGGTGACCAGGGTATCGTCGGCGTAACAGAGTACACCGACCCCCCGAAGATTGGCCCCGCGCAGGACCCAGTCGTACCCTACGTTCCACAGGAGCGGCCCAAGGACCGACCCCTGTGGAACGCCACACGACATACTTCGGCGGACTACTCCGTTTTGGGCCGGGTAGATGATGACCCGGTCCACGAAGTAGTCCGCAAGGACGCGCCTGAGGTACCACGGGACGTTGTGGTACCTCAGCGCCTCCGCAATGGTCTCCCAGGGGAGGGTGTTGAAAGCGTTGGCTATATCCAACGATACAGCCAACAACACCTCACCCCCGGCGACCGCTTCGTCAACGCCGTCCCGCAGCCGGGATATGGCGTCGAGAGTCGACCTCCCGCGACGGAAGCCGAACTGGCCATCACTTAAATTGGGCCCCGCCCCCTCAAGGTGACCGACGAGACGCGCAGCAAGCACCCGCTCAAACAGCTTGCACATCTCGTCGAGCAGAACGATGGGGCGGTAGGCCGACGGCGACTCGGCTGGGCGCCCGTGCTTCTTTAGAAGCACGAGCTTGCCGGTCTTCCATCGTCGCGGGACTCTCCCCGACGCCACACACTCCGACATGAGGGACAGCGTCTCTTCTTCTAGTGCCGGCATGACGGTGGCAATAACCTTCCCAGGAATGCCGTCCGGGCCCGGGGCACGATTCCTGGACTTGAGTGCCAGGATCGCAACCCCTAACTCGGCCTCGGACACGGGAGGTATTGCCCCTTCGTCAGCCGGCACCTGGCTTGGTGCTGCCATCCGCGGTGGGACCCACTCTTCCCTCGCAGGGAAGAGGGAGCTGACCACTCGGTCCAGGAGGTTGGGCTCGAGAGTTCTGGTGAGGGGAGGCGCCCAGGGCCGGAGTTTCTGACTCACGACCTTATACGGGCGCCCCCACGGGTCTCGGTCGAGGCTCTCGAGCCACTCCCTCCAGGACTCCTCCTTGGCGGCTTTTATCGCCGAGCTGAGGGCCTCACGGGCGGCCCTATACGCGGCGTGCAGTTGCTCTTCTCGGGCGAGGTCTCTAACGGCCCGCTTTCGACTGCGGGTGTACTGCCTCTGGGCTGCGTAGCTTGCGGTACGCAGCCCGGCTAGGTGGGGACGCCACCAGTACACCTGCTTCCTGGGCGGAATAGGCCTCGCCCTCTGCATCGCCGCATCGCAGACGCGAGTCAGCGCTCCTGCGAGCCGCTCGCACCTCGCGTCCACGTCGAGGCCGCTATCAACAGCGGCCCATCGCTCGACGACAGCCGCCTCTTTGGCCAGCTCCCGGTCCAGAGAACCGAGTCGCCACCGCGGACCCTCCCCTACCAAGGGGCGGTCCAGCTCCACACGAGCCGACGAGGTGGCGGGGACGATGTCGAACCGGATGTAACGATGGTCCGACGCGGTCCCCACCCCCTCGACGACCCGCCAGTCGCTGATGCGTCGGGCCAGGTCAGAACTGGCGAACGACACATCAACGATCGAGCCGCCCTGAGCTCGCACAAAGGTGTGCACCGCCCCCTGGTTCAGCAGCACCAAGCCTTGGGACACCGCCCACTCATCCAACAGCTCCCCCCGATCATCGGTCGCCGGAGATCCCCACGCCCGAGAGTGAGCGTTGAAATCCCCGGCCACCACAGCCGGGGTGGGGTGCACTTCTGCCAGCAGAGCCCCGACCTCCGAGAGCAACTGCTCAAATTCGGCGAGGCTTCTGCTGGGGGGACAGTACACCCCAATCACTGCAGCGCCGCCCAGCGCGACGAGTACGCACCCGCGGCCCCTCCGCACTCTGTCGAAGGGTGGGGCAGGTCGCTGGGCGACGATAGCCACCAAGCCGTTTAGGTCGCCAGCCCAATTCGGGCTGTCGCGAACGTAGTACGGCTCGGCGACTATTGCCATGGTCGTCTGCCACTGCGCTATGGACTGGGCCAGAAGGTCCTGGGCCGCGACGCAGTGGTTGACGTTGGCCTGCAGGATGGAGATACGATGTGCCATTATGGTTGGGCGGTGTCCATCTCCTCCTCTTGTTGCGGCTGGGTGGGGGATGTTGTTGGTTTCCCACCCGCAGCTCCGCCTTTTCTCGGGGCAGCCTTCTTTCGAGAGGCGGCCTTGCACTCGCCGGATCCGAGCCGATGACCGGACGCCACTCCTTCCGCCGCACAGACGGGGCATCTGGGCTCCGCGGAGCAGGTGGCCGACTTGTGGCCCGCCTGCCCACAGCGGAAGCAGAGCGCACTGCGGTCAACACCCGCAGTGCAATTGGCCCCGACGTGCCCAGGCTCCAGGCAGCGGAAGCACCGTGCCGGTCTCGGCTCCAATGTGGTCAGCCTGACCACTGACCACCCGACGAGTATCTGACGGCCATCCGTCAACTTTCTGGCCGCTTCAATAGGGCACCGCAGCCAAGCAGTGCCCTGGCGGCCAGGTGGGCGTTGGATGTCGCCCACCTTTATGGCGTCTGGGGAGCAGCCCCCCTCAGCCGCCAGCGATGCCGCTACCGTTTGTTTGGAGGCCGTGTCGCTCAAGCCAGAGATGCGTAGCTCCACGCACCTCTCTGGCCTAGCGACACGAGCCTCCTCCAGCACCTCCCTTAGTTTGGTGGCTAGGAGGTCAGCCTTCCGGGCTCGATCCTCACCAGCCACCTCCAGGATCCGAGCCCCAGTGGTGGCAGGGCGCATCCGGAGGCCGTCTATCCCCAGGGCCTTCAGGTCAATGACCCCTTCAGCCCTGGATAGGACGTCCCCGTAGGTAATGCCCTTCTCCTGCGCACCCGGTAGCAGCGTGATTGTGATCGCCGCCGTTTGTGGGGCGCGCAGCTTTCGGGGCTTTCGGCCACCACGCTTGCGCTTCGCGGCCTGTGCCGCCGGAACGGCAGCGGACGGAGCAGCTGCTGGCTGAGCTGGGACCGGCTTCGCCACTTTTGGCCGCGCCGCCACCTTACTCCATGTGGCAGGAGCAGGCGGGGGCGCCGATGAGGACGTCGCTTCAGGCGAGGCCCGGGTCTGGCGGGCAGCTTCGGCCTCTTTGGCCGCGGCCGACTTCTTCTTCGCCTTCTTTATCTTCCTCTTCTTCTTCTCCCCTCCAGACCCATTAGGACAGGGTTCCGTCCCATCCGATACGCCCGGCACATGGGCTGAGACGGGAGGAGGCGAAGGAGAAAGAGGTGCGAGCTCGGATGCAGTCTGCTCCCGTGACCGAGCCGCGGCTCGCTTGTCCGCCTCGAGAGGTGGACGAATACGGGTCTCGGGCAGCAGACGGTCCGCAATCCCCGCGAGTCGCGCGTCGATAAGAAATGCGATCTCATCGCGGCTCATGGGGGGCGGCGCAGATTGCGCCTGCTGTTGCCAGGCACGCATTTCTGCCCGCACAGCGGCCAGCTGGGACTGGAGCTGGGCCACCTCTTCGGATTCCGTGCGGGACCGCAGCACGCGGGCGTGCTCCAAGATGGTGGAGCACGCGAGTCTCAGGTCCCGCACGTATTGCCCCTTCAGGTGGGAGCTTTTGGTGGCGATGGTTTGCACCATCCCCACCGCTGCCTCAATGGCACCCGTCAGCTGCTCCGCACTGAGGGACTCTGCGGATGTCTCTCCCGCTTGGGGCTGTCGGCTGGGCTCTGGCTGCGGGCTAGGGGTCTCCCTTAAGTAGAGAGTCCTCTGTCGTTGCCGTTGCAGGTCATCAGCCATCTCCTTTTCGGCTCGCAGCTCGAGCTCCCGCTCCATGGCCGCGTTTAGCTCGGCCTTAGCTTGCGCCAGGCCGGCGTATTCGCCCGTAGTGGTTGAGCGTCCGCGGGGCTTCTTAGTGGCCTCCTCGGCCTCTGCCTCTGGGAACCGTTTCCGCCATAGTCTTCCCGACACTGGCGAAGACGAACGCGAGCTCCCTGGGCTTGTGTTCGGAATGATGGTTGGATCCAAGCGATCCAACACCACCTTCGCATTGGCGAGAGAGCCATGAGGTCTCGCGACCTCCGTCTCGATCTCCATATCTGCACTCGTCAGCTTCGACAGCCTCAACGAGCACCGACGGGTCTGTCCTTCGGGAACTTGTTCCCGGCTAGACACCCCTGTCTCCTCTTCGCGCTCACGCGCTTGTCGCTCGGGAGCTTGGTCCCGGCACGACGCAACTTCTTCGCCAGCAACAGACATCGTCCTTAAAAGGACAGTGCCGATGCGGTCAGAGGACATCAAAAAACACACACACAGTAAAACTGCTTGCCGCAAGATTTGCTCTACCAGATTTGGTCACCCAACGTGCCACTCCGTTACGGTGGTCACGTTGGGGTCCAGGGCACACGACGGGGACGTACTGGTGAGCTCTTGGGTTAGGTTAGGTTAGGTTAGGTTAGGTTAGGTTGGGGTTAGGTTAGGTTAGGTTAGGTTAGGTTTTTTTTTTTTTTTTTTTACTAGCACCTTTCACTATGTGGGGGTCACGACGTGAAAGTCTATTCTTTATCTTAGTTTGGTTGCCCTTCTAGTCTAACCTAATAATTTAAAAATAACCCACTCAGGGTTTAAGTGGCTTCTTGATTTATTACTAAGTGCTTATTTTCTGAATATATGGTATTGTTCACGCTTTCATTCCTGTTCTCTTTGTCATTCCAGTTCTCGCATTTATGCCTCTCGTACTTTCATACCATGCCTTTCATACTTATGGGATTGGATGGGGGGTATTAACATACTTTGGTGCTTTGTTTATTACATTTTGTTGTACAGGTTACATTATATTAATTTATATCTATATTTTACGTCTAATTATTCTAGTTTACATATTTGCTTATTACTAACTTAAGTTGTACTATTCTTAATATATATGATTCACTATAGTAGTTTACATTTTCTTAAATACTAATTTTATAAATCTGGTGCAAGATATTGCACAATATCTGCTAGAGATTTTCTTAACTCTTATTCCTTTTGTTAACAGTTTTGATTATTCTTGCTGCATATTCAAGAAAATGCTCTCTGTACTTACTGGTAATTAGGAGCGGTAAGTTATTTTCTGTTACATTTATATCCAATTTTAATTCTAAGTTGTGTCTATCCCGTGCGTGGATCGGGCAGTCCACGATAATGTGTGCGACCGTCTCAGGTACCCCAGGCTCGCAGGCACACGATGGGTCCTCCCTACACTTGAACCTGGCCAAGTATGCGGAGAACCCACCGTGCCCTGTTAGCAACTGGGTTATAATGCCGGCGACCTCGATCTTACGAACGATGCTGTAAGCTGTTACCGCGCATGGTAGAAATAGCTTGGTACCCGAAGCCGTCCCACCCTCTCTGTACCTTTCGCCCCATTCGTGAAGCGTGATCTGACGCAGGCCGCGCTTCACGAATGAGACTGGGCACAGATCGTAGTGAGGGGCAATCTTCAGCCTCAGAGCCGCCTCCTTGGCGAGCTGGTCGGCTCGCTCATTGCCCTCCAACCCTGCGTGGGCCTTGATCCAGAACAAGGAGATTTCCTTGCCCTGGACCAAGCCCCGCTTGATGTTAAGCCTGGCCTCAACCGCCAGAGGGTGGAGGGCGTGACGGTTGATTACCGTTAGGAGTGCGGCTCTGCTGTCACTGAAGACCCCGAACGTGGCCGCGCCTCGCTTAAGGACCTCACTGGTCGCTTTGCATATAGCCAAGAGTTCGGCCTGGTAGACGGTACAGTGGGGCGCAAGAGCAAGTTTGAGGGCCCTGGTTTCGGTCCCGTTATTCCAAATGGGTAACGCGGCCCCGACCCGGCCCTCAATCTTGCTCCCGTCCGTGAAGATGCGCGTTTCAATGTTCTCCACGCGATTATAATGGTCCTCGTCTACCAGACTGGTGAACTCCAGGCTCATATGCTCCGCGGGGTGAGGTGTTCTAATGGCTGGGGCCATTCGTTCGATCTCCCTGTCTCCCAGCCATGACTGAGACACCCCCCTCTTGGCCTCGTACAACGAGGCCACCTCGCGAACTCTGAGGTCCAGAGGGAGGAGTCCAGCCAGGACTAGTCCTGAGTGCAGGGAGACCGTCCGGTAGCCCTTACAAAGTTTTTGCGCGAATCCGCGCTGCACCACGTTAAGTTGCTTTCGGATACCAAGCTTGTCCACCGCCGCGCACCAACTGCTGGCCGCATACAGCACCGTTGGCTCCACAGCCGCGTTGTAGATGGATCGGATCACCTCGGGGTGTAACCCCCAGCTGATCCGCGCCATCCGTGCGAGCTTGTGGTATATGCCGATCGCCTTTCTGCATACATCTGTGACGTGTGTGTTAAATGTTAGTTTGTGGTCAATGGTCAACCCCAGGACTTTGATGGACTTGGACAGTCCAATGTCTATCCCGCCCATGCTGAGGCGTGGGTCATCGTACTTTAGCCTCCGCGTGATTACCATCGCACAAGTTTTGTGCGGTGCGAATTTCAGCTTGTTTCGGATGCCCCACTCCCGCACATGCTCGAGAGAGGCATTGGCCTGTCTCTCAATTTCCAGGGCGCTGTCCCCATCGAACAGCATCACCACATCATCCGCAAAAGCCTGCACATGAACCGCCCTTTCGCTCAGTTGGTGGAGCAGAGGGTCTAATAACAGGTTCCAAAGCAAGGGTCCGCCAATTGAACCCTGGACGCAACCCTTCTCCGTGGGGCGTCTGCACTCCTCGCCCGCATACCTTACCCTCACCTCCCTGTCGCTAAGGTAGCTACTGATGACTCGCCTCAAATTCGCCGGACATTTCTCCTCCGCCAGTCGTACTTTAATAGCCGGCCACCATGCGCTATCGAAGGCGCCCTCTATGTCCAAGGACACCATAAGGACCACCCTCTTCTCATCGAGTCTAGCCCTTATGTGGCCCATAAGGTCATAGAGGGCGTCTTCGGTGCTTTTCTGTGGCATAAAACCGTACTGGCGGGGGCTAATTGTCGGCAACAAATAGAAGTTGAGACGAGTCACCAGCATCCTCTCGTACACCTTCCCCAAGACGGGCAGAAGACCAATGGGTCTGTACGACTTGGGGACGGTGTACGAGTCCTTCCCTGCTTTCCTCAGTGCAACCACCACGGCCTCCTTCCATATCTTAGGGAAGTAGCCGTGGTGAAGGCACCGATTCAGCAGCTCCAGGAAGAGTGTGGGGTCGGCCCTAATGGCGTGAGTGCAGATGTCGGCAGTGAAGCCATCCGCCCCCGGAGCTTTCTTAGGGTTAAATTTGCGGAGAGCATCAAGGAGTTCACTCATCGTAAAGGGTGGGTCATCATTATGATGACCCCTCTCGTTATCAACCTCTTTTGATTTTTCGCGTATCTCCTGATGCCCCGCATTATCCTCCTCCACCCGGTCTTCCGGGTAGAAGGTTTTGGCCAGAAGTTCGGCCGAACCCTTGGCGTCCAGGTAGGTCCCATTGACGGTCAACGGAATATCTTCCTCCCTTGCAGTGGCCCTGCCGATGACCCTATAAATGCCCTCCCACATGCCCTCCCGGTCCTGCTTTCCGCAGAATTCCTTCCAGCTTTCGACCTGTGCCTTTTTTACTTCAGATTCATACATCTCCTTTTGTTCTAGGTATCGTGCCACCACCCTCTCTCTCCGGATCGGCGCTGCGTTCCTGATTCGACGCTTTTTGGTCTTGACGAGCCTCTGAAGCTCGGCGAGCCTTTCGGACCACCACGGCATCGTGATCAAGCCCCCCGGTTTTTTAACTGGGATACTCTCCCCACACGCCCCTACGATCGCCCTCGTATATGCTTCGACTAAGACATCAAGTTCTGTGTTGTGCCTTGTTTCGCCTATAGCGATATCCGAGAGCGACCGAGAGACGCTGGCCTTGAAAGTATCCCAGTTGGCCTTTTTAGTGTTATAGATGCGGGTAGTGCGCTCAATTTTCGTACCCCTGGCTCTCTCCAGGTTGAGGTTGAACCAGATGCCGTTGTGGTCCGAACTCGTGAGGCGTTCTTCGACCCTCCAAGCGTCGACCAGGCTGATCATATTGTCAGTGCAGGCCGTTATATCCACGAAGCTACGATACCTCTTTCCACCCCTTACAGTGTCGAAAGTCGGAATTTCTCCGCTATTCAGGACCTGGAGGTCAAGTTCTTCGAGGACACCCCTCAGCAACTTGCCTCTCGGGTTCTCAAACCAATGTCCCCACCAGGTGCTCTTGGCGTTAGCGTCGCCCCCGAAGAGGACAAGCTGGGAACCTAGAGCTCGCCTCACCTCTTTAAGTCGCTCTAGGTGTGGCCCTAGTGGTTCAGGTCTCGGTTCAAAGTAGAAGGATACCAGCGTGATCATCCAGGCACTGGTCCGGATCCCCACCACTGCGATGTTATCAGTGGTGAGTTGCGGGTACTGCACAACATCCAAAGTTGGATCGAAGACGGCAATAGCCGCCTTCACAGTCCCTCCTCCTTGCCCAGTGTTCTGGAAGACCCTAACGCCCTGGTATGCCTTCATCTTCGTCGAGTTTCCTACGTAGGGCTCCTGAATGAGAGCGACGGTGGCTTTTCGCCTCGAGGCTGCGAGTATGAGCTCGTCAGTTGCCAGTTTCTGCTTTCGGAGGTTTGCTTGTAGCACTCTGTATGGGGGTGCGGTCACCGAGGTGCCCTCAGCACTGGTACTGAGTGGATGTCCTCGCTATAGTGTCCCACCTCATTCGCACCGGGCACTTGGAGCTGAAGACACTATGCCCTGTGCTACTCAGCTTCTCCCTCTGGCAATTCACACAGCTCGGCTCTGCACCGGCAATGTAGTCGGGGCATTCGGCTCTCATGTGGAGCCCCCCACAATGGCTACACTTTGTGTCGTTGCCGGCACAGAACTTCCTTGTGTGTCCGTACCCAAGGCATGAGGAGCACTGCACCAGAGGCGATTGATCCGCAACCCTTATGGGTTGGAGGTCAATGTGCAGCCTCCCCACACCCAGAGCACGGTTGTACACCGCCGGGGAGACCCTGAGCACCACGTGACACGCAGTCTTCCTGTAGAGGACGGCCATTCGGATTTGTTCTGGGGCCAGTCCCCGGAACACGTCATGGTTCCGGGACCTTATGGCCTTTAACAAGTCCTCATCCTTGTGGCTTCTTAGGACCCCAAAGAGTATGATAAGTGGGTCTTTGTTCTTGATTTCCTCTACAGTGAGACCCTTCGCCCTTTCCTCCAGTCTCCTTCGTGCCCTTTTCCTTTCATCCTCTGTCTTGTATCCTATGATCACCTTTCTATCCTTCGCCTTCCTTATTCTCTCCACAGTCACCCATTCATTATCCTCATTTGCAACTTTCCTCAACTTCTCCATCAGTTGCTCTCCTGTATCATCCTCGTCTTTGGACGTGATCGCTATGGAATGTAGCGTCGCCCGCTCAGGGGGTTGTGTACCTGAATGGCCCGCCGCCACACCCGCATACGTCAATGTCCCCTTTCGTTCTCTCTCTTTCTCTCTTTCATCCTGTCTCTCTATCCTTTCTTTCATCTCTACCATTATCCTTCCATTCTCTCTCAATAACCTTTCATTCTCTTTTATACGCTTTAATATTTCCTCGCCGTTATCTCTGGCAGGGTCTAAGGCAACAGCGGCAGAGACCTCTGTTGGCCCAACACTCGGCCTTTTAACCACTGTCTTCCTATCTTTCTCGTATGATTTTATTATTTTGTCTAGCAGCTCTGTCCTATTCGTTATTTCTATTTTAATCTCCCTCTTAATGTTCCCCGAAATGCTTAGTTGCTTTTTTATCTGCTCTAGGCAGTCCAGCGCCGTGGAGTAGCGCTCCAGAGCTGTGGGAGCAGATAGTGGGGCCCGTGCCCCAGTCTCCTTCGTCTTTTTATCTTTTATAGGGTTAGATGGCGCTTTCGCTTGTTGGGCTCCTACGCGGAGCTCGCACGCATCTATACTCCTCCTAACCAGCGAGCGCTGTTGCCCCACGGGGCTGTTGTCCACTATAAAAGTGTTATCTTCCACAGGTGTGGTATCTCTAATGGTAGAGGCTCCTGGCATTCGGACTGGTGTACGCTCCGGTTTCATTTTGGCGAGTGAAGGTGCGCGTCAAAGATAAAAATGAATGTCACGGGTTAAATTGAAGTTGGTCAATATCACAGCGATAAAATGTAAAAATAAGAATGTAAAAATAAAAATGTAAAAATAAAATAAGAGTAATTATATTAAAAAATATAAGTCCGGCTTAGAAATACTAAATACTGGTCTATGCAGACCCACGGTCTAATGCAGCGATGGCTGTTCAATCTGAACGATGTCCCTGGAGTGTATTGTGTAGGTGTTGTGGTGTGTAAATGTTGTTTGTGTTCTGTTGTTGAGTGTGAATGTATGTAGCCTGGAGTATGTGTGAGTAATGTATGTAGAGTTGCGTGAAGATGTATGCAGGTTGACACAATACGGTCGCACTGAAAAGTCACGAACACAGATATATTATGGTTAAGGTTAGGTTAGGTTTTTTTTTTTTTTTTTTTTTTTTTTTACGTGGTGGAATGCATTTACGCACTTCGCTCACCCCCCGCGGGGGCAGGGGGCTCGCTTCGTGTGGGACTCCTGGCCGAGGCCAGACTACCCACTAAACCACCACGGTGTTCCTCCTTCGCCCAATCCGAGCCGCGGGATAGAATGCTCACCGCGACTCGGCTAGGGACGCCCGCCCTATTTAGCGGGCCCTCCTCTCGAGGCCCCACCATCCCGGCCATCATGCCGGGTGGTGGGGCCCATCCTCCTCTTAAGAATGCGCCCCAGGAACACAGAGGGGCGCATTCCGCCACATCAGCATAAGGGCAGCGGGTCCCCCGACCCGCCGCCCGTGGCTACTCTCAATCAGGGACGCGGGCGAATTGTGCTCGCCGACGTCCCCTCGCCGGTGGCCTGCGGGGCGGGAGAGTGAGCCCAGCTCGCTCCCGTTCCCGCAGCGCCTCTCTCTTGGCCGCCATCACCTCGCTAGCAAACGAGGCGACGGCGACCCAACACTGTTCGCTGCCGGCCATAGCTGGAACCACGGCCGACAGCGAGAGGTTTGCACCAATTGTGCTTGTGAGGGCCGTCCTTTGTCCGTCCCACGCCTCACACACGGCCAAAGTGTGGTGTGCCGTGTCGGGGTCACCGCTGGTGCAGCTTCGGCACCGGGGCTCCGATTCCACGCCCACCACTTCCCACAGGTACTTGGCGAAGCAGCCATGACCTGTGAGAAGTTGAGTGAGGTGGTACGATGGAGCCCCATGACCCCTCTCAACCCACTCTCGCAGGACGGGCCGAACGGCCCCCACAAGCAGTGAGCCACTCCTAGTTGACCTCAACCTTTCGGCCCATTTCCGGAAGAGATCGTCGCGCGCCTCCTGTCTCCAGCGATCGATCTCCTCCGGAGCCGGTCGACCTCCGGCAACACGCCGTATCAGGGCGCCCTCCTCGTACACCTTTTTAAGGACGCCGGCCTCGAGATCCCAGGGGATACTGCCCGCGATCAAACACGCCGCCTCGTAAGAGACGGTGTGGTACGCTCGTGCAGCCCTCTGCGCGATGGCGCGCTGCGGTCGCCGCAGCAACGCAACGTTTGCTGGGCAGAGGGCTTCCGCCCAGATGGGCGCCCCGTAGAGCGCCTTGGAGCGCACCACTCCGTCGTAGAGACGGCGGCAGGCAGACCCCGGTCCTCCGCTGTTGGGTAGCAAGCGCGAGAGCATTCCAGCAAATGCCAGCAACTTCGGTGCCAGCTGCCGGAAATGCTCCGCGAACCCCCACCGACTGTCGAGAATGAGCCCGAGGTATTTCAGGCTGCTCCCGACAGCGATGGAGGTGCCACCCACCACTATTGTTTGGTCTCGAGGCGGCGTCTGCCGAGGCCCATGGAAGAACAGGGCCTCGGACTTTTCGAGGGCCACCTTTAGCCCCAGCGCCCCGATGCGACGCACAACGTGGGCGACGCCCGCCGTGGCGAGAACGGCGGCGTCGCGGAACGTAGGGGCCCGCGCGGTGACCAGGGTATCGTCGGCGTAACAGAGTACACCGACGATGTCTGTTGCTGGCGAAGAAGTTGCATCGTGCCGGGACCAAGCTCCCGAGCGACAAGCGCGTGAGCGCGAAGAGGAGACAGGGGTGTCTAGCCGGGACCAAGTTCCCGAAGGACAGACCCGTCGGTGCTCGTTGAGGCTGTCGAAGCTGACGAGTGCAGATATGGAGATCGAGACGGAGGTCGCGAGACCTCATGGCTCTCTCGCCAATGCGAAGGTGGTGTTGGATCGCTTGGATCCAACCATCATTCCGAGCACAAGCCCAGGGAGCTCACGTTCGTCTTCGCCAGTGTCGGGAAGACTATGGCGGAAACGGTTCCCAGAGGCAGAGGCCGAGGAGGCCACTAAGAAGCCCCGCGGACGACCAACCACTACGGGCGAATACGCCGGCCTGGCGCAAGCCAAGGCCGAGCTAAACGCGGCCATGGAGCGGGAGCTCGAGCTGCGAGCCGAAAAGGAGATGGCTGATGACCTGCAACGGCAACGACAGAGGACTCTCTACTTAAGGGAGACCCCTAGCCCGCAGCCAGAGCGCAGCCGACAGCCCCAAGCGGGAGAGACATCCGCAGAGTCCCTCAGTGCGGAGCAGCTGACGGGTGCCATTGAGGCAGCGGTGGGGATGGTGCAAACCATCGCCACCAAAAGCTCCCACCTGAAGGGGCAATACGTGCGGGACCTGAGACTCGCGTGCTCCACCATCTTGGAGCACGCCCGCGTGCTGCGGTCCCGCACGGAATCCGAAGAGGTGGCCCAGCTCCAGTCCCAGCTGGCCGCTGTGCGGGCAGAAATGCGTGCCTGGCAACAGCAGGCGCAATCTGCGCCGCCCCCCATGAGCCGCGATGAGATCGCATTTCTTATCGACGCGCGACTCGCGGGGATTGCGGACCGTCTGCTGCCCGAGACCCGTATTCGTCCACCTCTCGAGGCGGACAAGCGAGCCGCGGCTCGGTCACGGGAGCAGACTGCATCCGAGCTCCCACCTCTTTCTCCTTCGCCTCCCCCCGTCTCAGCCCATGTGCCGGGCGTATCGGATGGGACGGAACCCTGCCCTAATGGGTCTGGAGGGGAGAAAAAGAGGAAGATTAAGAAGGCGAAGAAGAAGTCGGCCGCGGCCAAAGAGGCCGAAGCTGCCCGCCAGACCCGGGCGTCGCCTGAAGCGACGTCCTCATCAGCGCCGCCGCCTGCCCCTGCCACATGGAGTAAGGTGGCAGCGCGGCCAAAAGTGGCGAAGCGGGTCCCAGCTCAGCCAGCAGCTGCTCCGACCGCTGCCGTTCCAGCGGCGCAGGCCGCGAAGCGCAAGCGTGGTGGCCGGAAGCCCCGAAAGCTGCGCGCCCCACAAACGGCGGCGATCACCATCACGCTGCTGCCGGGTGCGCAGGAGAGGGGCGTTACCTACGGGAACGTTCTGTCCAGGGCTGAAGGGGTCATTGACCTGAAGGCCCTTGGGATAGACGGCCTCCGGATGCGCCCTGCCACCACTGGGGCTCGAATCCTGGAGGTGGCTGGTGAGGATCGAGCCCGGAAGGCTGACCTCCTAGCCACCAAACTAAGGGAGGTGCTGGACGAGGCTCGTGTCGCTAGGCCAGAGAGGTGCGTGGAGCTACGCATCTCTGGCTTGAGCGACACGGCCTCCAAACAAACGATAGCGGCATCGCTGGCGGCTGAGGGGGGCTGCTCCCCTGACGCCATAAAGGTGGGCGACATCCAACGCCCACCTGGCCGCCAGGGCACTGCTTGGCTGCGGTGCCCTATCGAAGCGGCCAGAAAGTTGACGGATGGCCGTAAGATACTCGTCGTCGGGTGGTCAGTGGTCAGGCTGACCACACTGGAGCCGAGACCGGCGCGGTGCTTCCGCTGCCTGGAGCCTGGGCACTTCGGGGCCAACTGCACTGCGGGTGTCGACCGCAGTGCGCTCTGCTTCCGCTGTGGGCAGGCGGGCCACAAGTCGGCCACCTGCTCCGCGGAGCCCAGATGCCCCGTCTGTGCGGCGGAGGGAGTGGCGTCCGGTCACCGGCTCGGATCCGGCGAGTGCAAGGCCGCCTTTCGAAAGAAGGCTGCCCCGAGAAAAGGCGGAGCTGCGGGTGGGAAACCAACAACATCCCCCACCCAGCCGCAACACGAGGAGGAGATGGACACCGCCCAACCATAATGGCACATCGTATCTCCATCCTGCAGGCCAACGTCAACCACTGCGTCGCGGCCCAGGACCTTCTGGCCCAATCCATGGCGCAGTGGCAGACGACAGTGGCAATAGTCGCCGAGCCGTACTACGTTCGCGACAGCCCAAATTGGGCTGGCGACCTAAACGGCTTGGTGGCTATCGTCGCCCAGCGACCTGCCCCACCCTTCGACAGAGTGCGGAGGGGCCGCGGGTGCGTACTCGTCGCGCTGGGCGGCGCTGCAGTGATTGGGGTGTACTGTCCCCCCAGCAGAAGCCTCGCCGAATTTGAGCAGTTGCTCTCGGAGGTCGGGGCTCTGCTGGCAGAAGTGCACCCCACCCCGGCTGTGGTGGCCGGGGATTTCAACGCTCACTCTCGGGCGTGGGGATCTCCGGCGACCGATGATCGGGGGGAGCTGTTGGATGAGTGGGCGGTGTCCCAAGGCTTGGTGCTGCTGAACCAAGGGGCGGTTCAAACCTGTGTGCGGCCCCAGGGCAGCTCGATCGTTGATGTGTCGTTCGCCAGTTCTGACCTGGCCCGACGCATCAACGACTGGCGAGTCGTCAGGGGGGTGGGGACCGCGTCGGACCATCGTTACATACGGTTCGACATCGTCCCCGCCGCCTCGTCGGCTCGTGTGGAGCTGGACCGCCCCTTGGTAGGGGAGGGTCCGCGGTGGCGACTCGGTTCTCTGGACCGGGAGCTGGCCAAAGAGGCGGCTGTCGTCGAGCGATGGGCCGCTGTTGATAGCGGCCTCGACGTGGACGCGAGGTGCGAGCGGCTCGCAGGAGCGCTGACTCGCGTCTGCGACGCGGCGATGCAGAGGGCGAGGAATATTCCGCCCCGAAAGCAGGTGTACTGGTGGCGTCCCCACCTAGCCGGGCTGCGTACCGCAAGCTACGCTGCCCAGAGGCAGTACACCCGCAGTCGAAGGCGGGCCGTTAGAGACCTCGCCCGAGAAGAACAACTGCACGCCGCGTACAGGGCCGCCCGTGAGGCCCTCAGCTCGGCGATAAAAGCCGCCAAGGAGGAGTCCTGGAGGGAGTGGCTCGAGAGCCTCGACCGAGACCCGTGGGGGCGCCCGTACAAGGTCGTGAGTCAGAAACTCCGGCCCTGGGCGCCTCCCCTCACCAGAACTCTCGAGTCCAACCTCCTGGACCGAGTGGTCAGCTCCCTCTTCCCTGCGAGGGAAGAGTGGGTCCCACCGCGGATGGCAGCACCAAGCCAGGTGCCGGCTGACGAAGGGGCAATACCTCTCGTGTCCGAGGCCGAGTTAGGGGTTGCGATCCTGGCACTCAAGTCCAGGAATCGTGCCCCGGGCCCGGACGGTATTCCTGGGAAGGTTATTGCCACCGTCATGCCGGCACTAGAAGAAGAGACGCTGTCCCTCATGTCGGAGTGTGTGGCGTCGGGGAGAGTCCCGCGACGATGGAAGACCGGCAAGCTCGTGCTTCTAAAGAAGCACGGGCGCCCAGCCGAGTCGCCGTCGGCCTACCGCCCCATCGTTCTGCTCGACGAGATGTGCAAGCTGTTTGAGCGGGTGCTTGCTGCGCGTCTCGTCGGTCACCTTGAGGGGGCGGGGCCCAATTTAAGTGATGGCCAGTACGGCTTCCGTCGCGGGAGGTCGACTCTCGACGCCATATCCCGGCTGCGGGACGGCGTTGACGAAGCGGTCGCCGGGGGTGAGGTGTTGTTGGCTGTATCGTTGGATATAGCCAACGCTTTCAACACCCTCCCCTGGGAGACCATTGCGGAGGCGCTGAGGTACCACAATGTCCCGTGGTACCTCAGACGCGTCCTCGCGGACTACTTCGTGGACCGGGTCATCATCTACCCGGCCCAAAACGGAGTGGTCCGCCGAAGCATGTCTTGTGGCGTTCCACAGGGGTCGGTCCTTGGGCCGCTCCTGTGGAACATAGGGTACGACTGGGTCCTGCGCGGGGCCAATCTTCGGGGGGTCGGTGTACTCTGTTACGCCGACGATACCCTGGTCACCGCGCGGGCCCCTACGTTCCGCGACGCCGCCGTTCTCGCCACGGCGGGCGTCGCCCACGTTGTGCGTCGCATCGGGGCGCTGGGGCTAAAGGTGGCCCTCGAAAAGTCCGAGGCCCTGTTCTTCCATGGGCCTCGGCAGACGCCGCCTCGAGACCAAACAATAGTGGTGGGTGGCACCTCCATCGCTGTCGGGAGCAGCCTGAAATACCTCGGGCTCATTCTCGGTTAGGTTAGGTTAGGTTAGGTTAGGTTAGGTTAGGTTGGGGAACCACCCCACAGTCTTGACTTCCTCGTAGTGTTCCCCGGGCAACGCCGCGCTTGTCACCGTAACGGAGTGGCAAGCCGGCGGCTAACGAAGACTGTGCGATCGAGAGCTCTCCTTGCGGACTTTGCTCGATCTTTGACGCTCGATATGCCGAAACCCTCGAGGGACGCCTCCGGGCGCTTCCTAAAAAAAGGCCCTTCTGAGGGCCAACCCCAAACGGCCCTTGTCAGGGCCAACCCTGATGACGCTTCAGCGTCAGAGGCTGGCCGCGCACCATCTGCGGCCAGCCCGCGTTGTGAGGAGGAGCCCCTACCGGACTCCGACAGGGATGACCTGGTGTTGGAGCTGTCAGACCGACAGACCCAGAAGCGGGCTCGGAGCTCGGAGGCCAAGGGCAAGCCCAAAAAGAAGCCCAAGGCTAGCTCCAGCCACGACACGGGCTTGCTAGACGCCCAACGCCAGCTTAACCTGGCCAACAGGGCGACGCTCCAACTGGAGCTGGAGGAGCAGGTCGCCGCCAAGGAGGAGCAAGCACGCGTCCGTAGGTCTAAGGCGGGCTACGGTGCGTCAACCGTCCTGTATGCGGACCACTCCTTGGCGGAACTCGAAAAGATAGCTCAGGAGGACCAAGAGGGGATTGTCGAAGTCGCCTCGAGGTCCTCAAACCTGAAGGGCACCTTCCAGAAGGCCCTCAAATGCCGGGCCGCAAGTATGTTCGGCATCGTCCGTGAGTTGGTGCAGCGCACGGCCACGGACGAGATACAGCAACTGCAGGCGAGGACCGATCGCCTGCAGAAGGAGGTCAGCGAGCTTCACAATAAGCTCGCTGAAGCCACGGCGCAGCCTGTCCAGGCCTCGCCAGCAGCGGTGGGGGTGGACCTCTCCTCCTCCGTCCTCGAGAACACCATCCGCAAGGTGGTAATGGAGGAGAGGGCCTTCACAAGGGCCTGCTTCGCGGGCATCGAGGATCGCCTCCTGCCCGAGAAGCGCATCCGGCCACCACTTGCGGCGGACGGGGCCGCCCAGGCTCCTCCCCCGACCCCAAAGCCCTCAAAAGGCAAGGGAAAGGGAAAGACGTCGCCCACGGCACAGGTGACTCCGGTCGCGGTCGCCGAAACATCTGAGAGGGAAGACGCCTTCCTCCCCTCCACCACCCAATCCAAAGATTCCTGGACTGAAGTGGTCAGGAGGAAGAAGCGAGGCGCCAATAAGGCAGCGTCGGCCGTCGCTCCTGCAAACGCCCCTTCCGGCCCGTCCAAAGTGACGGGCAAAGGAGGGGGGCAGAAATCGGCCCCCAAGCCTGCTGGGAGGAAACTTGTTCCGCCCAAAACCGCGGCCGTGGTGGTGACGCTCACTGCAGAGGCCGTGGAAAAGGGGGAGACATACGAGTCCGTATTGAAGCGGGCTCGTAACAGTGCCAACCTTGATACGTTGCAGGTAGGCCCAGTGACATGCCGCCGGACCCAAACTGGGGCTCGGCTGTTTGAGTTCCCGGGGGCTCAAGGCGGCACCAACGCGGACCTCTTCGCAGCCAAGCTGCGAGAGGTCATCGCGGACGCGGTGACGGTAGCCAGGCCGGTGAAGTCGGCGTCCTTGGAGGTGGCCGGTCTTGATGACTCGGTCACCAAAGAGGAGGTGGTGGCGGCGGTCGCAGCTGCGGGAGGCTGCGATGCGGCAGCATTGAAGGGTGGGGCCATAAGGCCCGGACGCGGTGGCCTGGGCGTTATCCGGCTGGAGTGCCCAGTAGCCGCGGCAAAGGCCGTCCTTCTCAAGAGGCGGCTCCCCGTGGGTTTTAGTGTGGCGGTGGTCCGGGCACTTGAGGTCCAGCCATTTCGCTGCTTCAAGTGCTTCGGACTTGGGCACACCAGAGCTCTGTGCCCGTCGAAAGTCGACAGGTCGGAGCTCTGCTGCCGCTGCGGGGAGACGGGGCACAAGGCCGAAGCCTGCAGCGTTGCCTCGCCGCGCTGTGCCGTGTGTGCCGCCAGCGGCTGCCCGGCCGGCCACGTGATGGGGGGGAGGAAGTGCAATCCTCCCGCAAGAAAGGGCCAAGCGCAGGTGCCAAGCCGGCCTGCAGCTGTGGCCGCCGCTAATGAGGTCGTCGAGACCTCAACGCCACCGGCTGAGGAAGGAAATGCGATGGACCACTAATGGGGGTGGTCCATCGCATTTTACAGGCGAACACCAACCAATGCAGAGCGGCTCAGGATTTGCTGGTGCAGGTCATGGCCGAGTGGTTGGTGGACGTGGCGGTTGTAGGCGAGCCCTATTCAGTCCCTGGCCGTTGGCTAGGGGACGGGGACGGCTTGGTGGCGCTCGTGGCGCGGTCTTCCACGGACTCCCCTCCCCTCTCGCTCTTGGAGAGGGGACCGGGATACGTGGCCGCCGCGTGGGGGGAAATAGCCTTTGTAGGCGTATATTTCTCCCCAAACCGCCCACTGTCTGAGTTCGAGGATTTCTTACAAGTCCTCGCCGCAGTGGTCGGCAGGTTGGCGCCGCGTCAGGTCTCCGTTCTGGGAGACCTGAACGCTAAGTCGGTGGTTTGGGGTAACCCCGCCACCGACGAGCGCGGGCGGGCGCTGGAACTCTGGGCGGCCTCCTCCGGTCTCTCCCTCTTGAACAGGGGGAGAATTCAGACGTGCGTGCGACGGCTGGGTGGATCAATTGTGGACGTCACCTTTGCCTCCCCCGCACTAGCCGCACGCGTGGAGAATTGGCGGGTGGACATGGTGGAGACTTTCTCGGACCACCGTTACGTGCTGTTCGAGATCTCCACCGAGGGCCCCCAGAGAGTGGCCCGCCTGGGCCAATCCCCATTCCCACGGTGGGCCCTCGTCCACCTGGACAGGGATGTGGCCAAAGAGGCGGCTTTCGTCCAGGACTGGCTTTCGCCTGCCATGGATGTCCCAGACGTAGACGCTGCCGCGACCCAGCTACGCGGGTCGTTTACCGAGGTATGCAATTCAAGTATGCCTCGGTCTCGTCGTCCGCCTCCCAAACGCGCCGTCCACTGGTGGTCGGTGGAGTTGGCGAGGCTTCGAGCTGCCTGCGTGGCGGCCCGGCGGGAGTACGCCAGGAGCCGTCGGCGGCGAACACGCGACCAGGCTAACGAGGACCGCCTCTACAACCTGTACGTAGAGGCAAAGAAGGTCCTCAAGTCCGCGATGTTCGCCGCGCAGGACTCGGCGCGAGCCGAGCTGCTGGAGGGCCTCGACAGAGACCCTTTCGGGAGGCCTTATAAGGTGGCGCGGAACAAACTGCGCCCCTTTGGCCCCCCGGTGTCGGAGACCCTCGAGCCGACGTTGCTGGACGGGGTGGTCCGGTCCCTGTTTCCCAGCAGGGCCAATTTCACCCCGCCAGCAATGGACCCTCCAGCAGGTGGGCCCGCTGTGGAGGAGGATCAGGAGGAGGACGAGGAGGCTCCTCTCCTCACGGAGGCGGAACTCCGCACGGAGACACTTCGCCTCCGTGCGAAGAAGACGGCCCCTGGGCCGGACGGCGTGCCCGCGAGGGTGGTGGCAATAGCCGCCACCGAAATGGCGGAACGGTTTCGGGTCCTCTTTGACGCGTGTTTCGCGTCGAGGAGGTTCCCGAAACCATGGAAGGAGGGGCGGCTATGCCTCCTCCGAAAGGAAGGGCGTCCAGCGGATTCCCCCTCGGCATACCGACCCATCGTTTTGCTCGATGAGGTCGGTAAGATGTTCGAGGGGATAGTAGCCGCTCGGCTGAACGAACATCTGCGGGTGGTCGGGCCGGACCTGTCGGACGCTCAGTTCGGTTTCCGCACTGAGCGTTCCACGGTGGACGCCCTGGCCCTGTTGAAGGGCCGCGTGAAGGAGGCCGTTGAGGCTGGGGACGGAGTGTTGGCTGTGTCGTTTGACATAGCCAACGCGTTCAACTCCGTTCCCCACTCAACTATACTCGAGGCACTCCGTTTCCATGGAGTGCCTCGGTACCTGAGGGGCCTACTGGCCAGCTACTTGGAGGATCGAACAGTCCTCCTCGTAGATAAAGCTGGCCAGCTACGGCGATACAGCGTCGAGTCCGGTGTTCCGCAGGGATCAGTCTTAGGACCACTTCTGTGGAACATCGGATTCGACTGGCTGCTGAGGGGAGCCCTCCTCCGTGGCACGAGTGTCATCTGCTATGCGGATGACACTCTGCTCACTGCCCGGGGAGGGAACTTTAGGGAGGCGGCCAGTCTGGCCTCGGCGGGCGGATCCCTGGTCGCGGGGAGGATCCGTCGCCTAGGACTAACAGTGGCGCTGCACAAAACCGAGGCCGTGTTCTTCCACGGGCCTCGGCAGCGCCCCCCACCACCTGACGCCCACATCTTTGTGGAGGGCGTCAGGGTAGAGGTAAAGGCCCAGATGAAATATCTGGGCCTTACGCTGGACAGCAGGTGGCACTTCAGCCCGCACTTCAGCGGGCTGTCGTCGCGCCTGCTGAAGGCGGCGAAGGCCCTCTCATGGCTCATGCCAAACTTGGGAGGGCCAAGTGGGCGGTGCCGGCGTTTGTACGCCGGCATTTTGAAGAGTATGGCTCTGTACGGGGCGCCCATCTGGGCAGACTCCCTCCAAAGGAGGGAGAATGCCACAGCACTCCGGGCGCCTCAAAGGGCCATCGCCCAGAGAGTGTCGCGAAGCTACCGGTCGGTAAGCTTCGCGGCGGCGTGCGCTCTGGCGGGCACCCCCCCTTGGGAGCTCGAGGCGTGGGTGCTCGCCAGAGTGTACGAATGGACGGCGGGGCGTAGGGCGCTCGGGGAGCGCCCCGCCCCTGAGGAGAGGGAGGCCGTTCGGCGAGAGGCGAGGGAGGCCATCGTCCATCACTGGACGGTGGACCTCACCGCCGCATATTTTGGCCGCCGAACTTTGGACGCGCTCGGGCCTGTCTTGAAGGACTGGCTCGAGCGACCAAGTGGTTTCCTCTCTTTCCGGCTGGTGCAGGTGCTGTCCGGACACGGCTGTTTTGGATCGTACCTGCACCGGATCGGGAGAGAGGGGAGCCCGTCGTGCCACGACTGTGGCGCGGCGGAGGACACGGCGCAGCACACCCTAGAGGTTTGCGCGTCGTGGTCCGAGCGGCACCGCAGTCTTGTCGCGGTGGTCGGGCCGGACCTTTCGCTCCCCAGCTTGGTAAGGGCCATGCTGGGGAGCGAGGAGGCGTGGGCAGCGGTCGCCTCCTTCTGTGAAGACGTAATGTCACAGAAGGAGGTGGCGGAGCGCGCGCGGGAGGACGATCCTCTCGCGCCGCAACTCCGCCGACGAAGGAGGGGCAGGAGAGGGCGGGCACGCGGCCGCCCTCCCTCCCCCCGGTGATGAGCAGCGGGTGACAGGCGCGGGGGCGCCCTCACCCGCATTGCACTGCCCATCACCCCGCCGTACGAGGATGACCGGGCACTCACGGCCATCCTCGAGCCCTTCCCCGCGCTCGGGAGGGGCGTGAAGGGCCCGCCGCGATTACGCGGGCAATCGCCGGAGGGGGACTGGACGTAAAGGCTCTGCCAGTTTCCCAGTCCCCCTCCAAGAAAGGCGATGCGGGAGTGCCGCTGGGTCGTTTAGTGGGTATACCGGGAATCTATTCCCGGGGAGTCCCACATATCCCTCTCGTCCCCCGACGGGAGGGAATGCGTAACGCATTTTTCCCAGCGGAAAAAAAAAAAAAAAAAAAAAAAAAAAAAAAAAAAAAAAGGTTAGGTTGGGGAACCACCCCACAGTCTTGACTTCCTCGTAGTGTTCCCCGGGCAACGCCGCGCTTGTCACCGTAACGGAGTGGCAAGCCGGCGGCTAACGAAGACTGTGCGATCAAGTGCTCTCCTTGTGGATTTTTCTCGATCTTCGACGTTCGGTATGCCGAAACCGTGCGGGACGCCTCCGGGCGCTTCCTTAAAAAAGGCCCTTCTCAGGGCCAACCCCCAACGGCCCTTTTCAGGGCCAACCCTGATGACGCTTCTGCGTCAGAGGCTGGCCGCGCACCACCTGCGACCAGCCCGCGTTGCGAGGAGGAGCCCCTTCCGGACTCCGACAGGGATGTCTTGGCGGTGGAGCTGTCGGACCGACAGACCCAGAAGCGGGCTCGGAGCGCGGAGGCCTCTTCGGACACGGCCAAGGCCAAGCCCAAAAAGAAGGCCAAGGCTAGCTCCAGCCACGACACAGGCTTGCTAGACGCCCAGCGCCAGCTTAACCTGGCCAACAGGGCGACGCTCCAACTGGAGCTGGAGGAGCAGGTCGCCGCCAAGGAGGAGCAAGCTCGCATCCGTAGGGCTAAGGCAGGCTACGGTGCGCCAACCGTCCTGTATGCGGACCACTCCTTGGCGGAACTTGAAAAGATGGCTCAGGAGGACCAAGAGAGGATTGTTGAAGTCGCCTCGAGGTCCTCGAACCTGAAGGGAACCTTCCAGAAGGCCCTCAAATGCCGGGCCGCAAGCATGTTCGGCATCGTCCGTGAGTTGGTGCAGCGCACGGCCACGGACGAGATACAGCAACTACAGGCGAGGACCGATCGCTTGCAGAAGGAGGTCAGCGAGCTTCACAGGAAGCTCGCTGAAGCCACGGCGAAGCCTGTCCAGGCCTCGCCAGCAGTGGCGGCGGTGGACCTGTCCTCCTCCGTCCTTGAGAACACCATCCGCAAGGTGGTAATGGAGGAGAGGGCCTTCACAAGGGCCTGCTTCACGGGTATCGAGGATCGCCTCCTGCCCGAGAAGCGCGTCCGGCCACCACTAGCGGCGGACGGGGCCGCCCAGGAGCGGCAGGCCCCTGGCGTGCCCCAAATGGCTCCTCCCCTGACCTCAAAGCCCTCAAAAGGCAAGGGCAAGGGAAAGAAGTCGTCCACGGCACAGGAGACTCCGGTCGCGGTCGCAGCCGGAACCTCTGAGAGGGAAGACGCCTTCCTCCCCTCCACCACCCAGTCCACAAATTCGTGGACTGAAGTGGTTAGGAGGAAGAAGCGAGGCGCCAATAAGGCAGCGTCGGCCGTCGCCCCTGCCAACGTCCCTTCCGGCTCGTCCAATCTGACGGGCAAAGGAGGGGGGCAGAAATCGGCCCCCAAGCCGGCTGGGAGGAAGCTCGTTCCTCCTAAAACCGCGGCTGTGGTGGTGACACTCACTGCAGAGGCCGTGGAAAAGGGGGAGACCTACGAGTCCGTATTGAAGCGGGCTCGTAACGGTGCCAACCTCGCCACGTCACAGGTTGGCCCAGTGACGTGCCGTCGGACCCAAACTGGGGCTCGACTGTTTGAGTTCCCAGGGGCTCAAGGCGGCACCAACGCGGACCTCTTCGCAGCCAAGCTGCGAGAGGTCATCGCGGACGCGGCGACAGTGTCCAGGCCGGTGAAGTTGGCGTCCTTGGAGGTGGCCGGTCTTGATGACTCGGTCACCAAAGAGGAGGTGGTGGCGGCGGTCGCAGCTGCGGGAGGCTGCGATGCGGCAGCATTGCGGGGTGGGGCCATTAGGCCTGGACGCGGTGGCCTGGGTGCTATTCGGCTGGAGTGCCCAGTAGCCGCGGCAAAGGCTGTCCTGCTCAAGAGGCGGCTCCCCGTGGGGTTTAGTGTGGCGGTGGTCCGAGCGCTTGAGGCCCAGCCATTTCGCTGCTTCAAGTGCTTCGGACTTGGGCACACCAGAGCTCTGTGCCCGTCGCGAGTCGACAGGTCGGAGCTCTGCTGCCGCTGCGGGGAGACAGGGCATAAGGCCGGAGCCTGCAGCGTTGCCTCGCCGCGCTGTGCTGTCTGTGCCGCCAGCGGCTGCCCGGCCGGCCACGTGATGGGGGGGAGGAAGTGCAATCCTCCCCCAAGAAAGGGTCAAGCGCATGTGCCAAGCCAGCCTGCAGCTGTCGCCGCCGCCAATGAGGTCGTCGAGACCTCAGCGCCACCGGCCGACGAAGGAAATGCGATGGACCACTAATGGGAACGGTCCATCGCATTTTACAGGCGAACACCAACCACTGCCGAGCGGCTCAGGACCTGCTGGTGCAGGTCATGGCCGAGTGGTTGGTGGACGTGGCGGTTGTCGGCGAGCCCTACTCAGTCCCTGGCCGTTGGCTAGGGGACGAGGACGGCTTGGTGGCCCTAGTGACGCGGTCTTCCACGGACTCCCCTCCCCTCTCGCTCTTGGAGAGGGGACCGGGATACGTGGCCGCCGCGTGGGGAGAAATAGCCTTTGTAGGCGTATATTTCTCCCCAAACCGCCCACTGTCTGACTTCGAGGATTTCCTCGAAGTCCTCGCCGCAGTGGTCGGCAGGTTGGCGCCGCGTCAGGTCTCCGTTCTGGGAGACCTGAACGCTAAGTCGGTGGTTTGGGGTAACCCCGCCACCGACGAGCGCGGGCGGGCGCTGGAACTCTGGGCGGCCTCCTCCGGTCTCTCCCTCTTGAACAGGGGGAGAGTTCAGACGTGCGTGCGACGGCGGGGTGGGTCAATTGTGGACGTCACCTTTGCCTCCCCCGCACTAGCCGCACGCGTGGAGAATTGGCGGGTGGACATGGTGGAGACCTTCTCGGACCACCGTTACGTGCGGTTCGAGATCTCCACCCAGGGCCCCCAGGGAGTGGCCCGTCCGGTCCAATCCCCATTCCCACGGTGGGCACTCGTCCACCTGGACAGGGATGTGGCCAAGGAGGCGGCTTTCGTCCAGGACTGGCTCTCGCCTGCCATAGATGTCCTGGACGTAGACGTAGACGCTGCCGCGGCCCAGCTACGCGGGTCGTTGACCGAGGTATGCAATTCAAGTATGCCTCGGTCTCGTCGTCCGCCTCCCAAACGCGCCGTCCACTGGTGGTCGGCGGAGTTGGCGGGGCTTCGGGCTGCCTGCGTGGCGGCCCGGCGGGAGTACGCCAGGAGCCGGCGGCGACGAACACGCGACCAGGCGAATGAGGACCGCCTCTACGACCTGTACGTAGAGGCGAAGAAGGTCCTCAGGTCTGCGATATTCGCCGCGCAGGACTCGGCACGAGCCGAGCTGCTGGAGGGTCTCGACAGAGACCCTTTCGGGAGGCCTTATAAGGCGGCGCGGAACAAACTGCGCCCCTTTGGCCCCCCGGTATCGGAGACCCTCGAGCCGGCGTTGCTGGATGGGGTGGTCCGGTCCCTGTTTCCCAGCAGGGCTAATTTCACCCCGCCAGCAATGGATCCTCCAGTAGGTCGGCCCGCTGAGGAGGAAAACGGGGAGGAGGACGAGGAGGTTCCTCTCCTCACGGAGGCAGAACTCCGCACGGAGACACTTCACCTCCGTGCGAAGAAGACGGCCCCTGGGCCGGACGGCGTGCCCGCAAGGGTGGTGGCAATAGCCGCCACCGAAATGGTGGACCGGTTTCGGGCCCTCTTTGACGCGTGTTTCGCGTCGAGGAGGTTCCCGAAACCATGGAAGGAGGGGCGGCTATGCCTCCTCCGAAAGGAAGGGCGGCCGGCGGATTCCCCCTCGGCATACCGACCCATCGTTCTGCTCGATGAGGTCGGTAAGATGTTCGAGGGGATCATAGCCGCCCGGCTGAATAACCACTTGCGGGTGGTCGGGCCGGACCTGTCGGACGCTCAGTTCGGCTTCCGAACTGAGCGTTCCACCGTAGACGCCCTGGCCCTGTTGAAGGACCAGGTGAAGGAGGCCGTTGATGCTGGGGACGGGGTGTTGGCTGTGTCGTTTGACATAGCCAACGCGTTCAACTCCGTTCCCCACTCAACTATACTCGAGGCACTCCGTTTCCATGGAGTGCCTCGGTACCTGAGGGGCCTACTGGCCAGCTACTTGGAGGATCGAACGGTCCTCCTCGTAGATAAAGCTGGCCAGCTACGGCGATACAGCGTCGAATCCGGTGTTCCGCAGGGATCAGTCTTAGGACCACTTCTGTGGAACATCGGGTTCGACTGGCTGCTGAGGGGAGCCCTCCTCCGTGGCACGAGTGTCATCTGTTATGCGGATGACACTCTGCTCACTGCCCGGGGAGGGAAATTCAGGGAGGCGGCCAGTCTGGCCTCGGCGGGCGGATCCCTGGTCGCGGGGAGGATCCGCCACCTCGGCCTGAAAGTGGCGCTGCACAAAACCGAGGCCGTGTTCTTCCACGGGCCTCGGCAGCGCCCACCACCTGACGCCCACATCTTTGTGGAGGGCGTCAGGGTAGAGGTAAAGGCCCAGATGAAATATCTGGGCCTTACGCTGGACAGCAGGTGGCGCTTCAGCCCGCACTTCAGCGGGCTGTCGTCGCGCCTGCTGAAGGCGGCGGGGGCCCTCTCATGGCTTATGCCAAACCTGGGAGGGCCAAGTGGGCGGTGCCGGCGTTTGTACGCCGGCATTTTGAAAAGTATGGCCCTGTACGGGGCGCCCATCTGGGCGGACTCCCTTCAAAGGAGGGAGAATGCCACGGCACTCCGGGCGCCTCAAAGGGCCATCGCCCAGAGAGTGTCGCGAAGCTACCGGTCGGTAAGCTTCGCGGCGGCGTGCGCTCTGGCGGGCACCCCCCCTTGGGAGCTCGAGGCGTGGGTGCTCGCCAGAGTGTACGAATGGACGGCGGGGCGTAGGGCGCTCGGGGAGCGCCCCGCCCCTGAGGAGAGGGAGGCCGTTCGGCGGGAGGCGAGGGATGCCACCGTCCATCACTGGACGGTGGACCTCGCCGCCGCAAATTTTGGTCGCCGGACGTTGGACGCGCTCGGGCCGGTCCTGAAGGACTGGCTCGAGCGGCAACACGGCTTCCTCTCTTTTCGACTGGTGCAGGTGCTGTCCGGGCACGGCTGTTTCGGATCGTACCTGCACCGGATCGGGAGAGAGGAAAGCCCATCGTGCCACGACTGTGGCGCGGTGGAGGACACGGCGCAGCACACCCTAGAGGTGTGCGCGTCGTGGTCCGAGCGGCGCCGCAGTCTTGTCGCGGTGGTCGGACCGGACCTTTCGCTCCCCAGCTTGGTAAGGGCCATGCTGGGGAGCGAGGAGGCGTGGGCAGCGGTCGCCACCTTCTGTGAAAACGTAATGTCACAGAAGGAGGCGGCGGAGCGCGCGCGGGAGGAAGATCCTCTCGCGCCGGAACTCCGCCGACGAAGGAGGGGCAGGAGAGGGCGGGCACGCGGCCGCCCTCCTAGCCCCCGGTGATGAGCCGCGGGTGACAGGCGCGGGGGCGCCCTCACCCGCATTGCACTGCCCATCACCCCGCCGTACGAGGATGACTGGGCACTCACGGCCATCCTCGAGCCCCTTCCCGCGCTCGGGAGGGGCGTGAAGGGCCCGCCGCGATTAGGCGCGCAATCGCCGGAGGGGGACTGGACGTAAAGGCTCTGCCGGTTTCCCAGACCCCCTCCAAGAAAGGCGATGCGGGAGTGCCGCTGGGTCGTTTAGTGGGTATACCGGGAACCTGTTCCCGGGGAGTCCCACATATCCCTCTCGTCCCCCGACGGGAGGGAATGCGTAACGCATTTTTCCCAGCGAAAAAAAAAAAAAAAAAAAAAAAAAAAGGTTAGGTTAGGTTAGGTTAGGTTTTTTTTTTTTTTTTTTTTTTTTTTTTTACGTGGTGGAATGCATTTACGCACTTCGCTCACCCCCCGCGGGGGCAGGGGGCTCGCTTCGTGTGGGACTCCTGGCCGAGGCCAGACTACCCACTAAACCACCACGGTGTTCCTCCTTCGCCCAATCCGAGCCGCGGGATAGAATGCTCACCGCGACTCGGCTAGGGACGCCCGCCCTATTTAGCGGGCCCTCCTCTCGAGGCCCCACCATCCCGGCCATCGGGCCGAAATGGTGGGGCCCGTCCTCCTCTTAAGAATGCGCCCCAGGAACACGGAGGGGCGCATTCCGCCACATCAGCATAAGGGCAGCAGGTCCCCCGACCCGCCGCCCGTGGCTACTCTCATTCAGGGACGCGGGCGAATTGTGCTCGCCGACGTCCCCTCGCCGGTGGCCTGCGGGGCGGGAGAGTGAGCCCAGCTCGCTCCCGTTCCCGCAGCGCCTCTCTCTTGGCCGCCATCACCTCGCTAGCAAACGAAGCGACGGCAGCCCAACACTGTTCGCTGCCGGCCATAGCTGGAACTATGGCCGACAGCGAGAGGTTAGCACCGATTGTGCTCGTGAGGGCCGTCCGTTGTCCGTCCCACGCCTCACACACGGCCAAAGTGTGGTGTGCCGTGTCGGGGTCGCCGCTGGTGCAGTTTCGGCATCGGGGCTCCGATTCTACTCCCACCACCTCCCACAGGTACTTGGCGAAGCAGCCATGACCTGTGAGAAGTTGAGTGAGGTGATACGTTGGAGCCCCATGACCCCTCTCAACCCACTCGCGCAGGACGGGCCGAACGGCCCCCACGAGCAGCGCACTGCTGCGTGTCGTGCCCAACCTTTCCGCCCATTTCCGGAAGAGATCGTCGCGCGCCTCCTGTCTCCAGCGATCGATCTCCTCCGGAGCCGGTCGACCTCCGGCAACACGCCGCATCAGGGCGCCCTCCTCATACACCCGCTTGAGGACGCCAGCCTCGAGATCCCAGGGGATACTGCCCGCGATCAAACACGCCGCCTCGTAGGAGACGGTGTGGTACGCCCGTGCAGCCCTCTGCGCGATGGCGCGTTGCGGACGCCGCAGCAACGCTACATTAGCTGGGCAGAGGGCTTCCGCCCAAATGGGCGCCCCGTAGAGCGCCTTGGAGCGCACCACTCCGTCGTAGAGACGGCGGCAGGCAGATCCCGGTCCTCCGCTGTTGGGCAGCAAGCGCGAGAGCATTCCAGCAAATGCCAGCAACTTCGGTGCCAGCTGCCGGAAATGCTCCGCGAACCTCCACCGACTGTCGAGAATGAGCCCGAGGTATTTCAGGCTGCTCCCGACAGCGATGGAGGTGCCACCCACCACTATTGTTTGGTCTCGAGGCGGCGTCTGCCGAGGCCCATGGAAGAACAGGGCCTCGGACTTTTCGAGGGCCACCTTTAGCCCCAGCGCCCCGATGCGACGCACAACGTGGGCGACGCCCGCCGTGGCAAGTACGGCGGCGTCGCGGAACGTGGGGGCCCGCGCGGTGACCAGGGTATCGTCGGCGTAGCAGAGTACACCGACCCCCCGAAGATTGGCCCCGCGCAGGACCCAGTCGTACCCTATGTTCCACAGGAGCGGCCCAAGGACCGACCCCTGTGGAACGCCACACGACATACTTCGGCGGACTACTCCGTTTTGGGCCGGGTAGATGATGACCCGGTCCACGAAGTAGTCCGCAAGAACGCGCCTGAGGTACCACGGGACATTGTGGTACCTCAGCGCCTCCGCAATGGTCTCCCAGGGGAGGGTGTTGAAAGCGTTGGCTATATCCAACGATACAGCCAACAACACCTCACCCCCGGCGACCGCTTCGTCGACGCTGTCCCGCAGCCGGGATATGGCGTCGAGAGTCGACCTCCCGCGACGGAAGCCGAACTGGCCATCACTTAGATTGGGCCCCGCCCCCTCAAGGTGCCCGACGAGACGCGCAGCTAGCATCCGCTCAAACAGCTTGCACATCTCGTCGAGCAGAACGATGGGGCGGTAGGCCGACGGCGACTCGGCTGGGCGCCCGTGCTTCTTTAGAAGCACGAGCTTGCCGGTCTTCCATCGTCGCGGGACTCTCCCCGACGCCACACACTCCGACATGAGGGACAGCGTCTCTTCCTCTAGTGCCGGCATGACGGTGGCAATAACCTTCCCAGGAATGCCGTCCGGGCCCGGGGCACGATTCCTGGACTTGAGTGCCAGGATCGCAACCCCTAACTCGGCCTCGGACACGGGAGGTATTGCCCCTTCGTCAGCCGGCACCTGGCTTGGTGCTGCCATCCGCGGTGGGACCCACTCTTCCCTCGCAGGGAAGAGGGAGCTGACCACTCGGTCCAGGAGGTTGGACTCGAGAGTTCTGGTGAGGGGAAGCGCCCAGGGCCGGAGTTTCTGACTCACGACCTTATACGGGCGCCCCCACGGGTCTCGGTCGAGACTCTCGAGCCACTCCCTCCAGGACTCCTCCTTGGCGGCCTTTATCGCCGAGCTAAGGGCCTCACGGGCGGCCCTGTACGCAGCGTGCAGTTGTTCTTCTCGGGCGAGGTCTCTAACGGCCCGCCTTCGACTGCGGGTGTACCGCCTCTGGGCTGCGTAGCTTGCGGTACGCAGCCCGGCTAGGTGGGGACGCCACCAGTACACCTGCTTCCGGGGCGGAATAGGCCTCGCCCTCTGCATCGCCGCGTCGCAGACGCGAGTCAGCGCTCCTGCGAGCCGCTCGCACCTCGCGTCCACGTCGAGGCCGCTATCAACAGCGGCCCATCGCTCGACGACAGCCGCCTCTTTGGCCAGCTCCCGGTCCAGAGAACTGAGTCGCCACCGCGGACCCTCCCCTACCAAGGGGCGGTCCAGCTCCACACGAGCCGACGAGGCGGCGGGGACGACGTCGAACCGGATGTACCGATGATCCGACGCGGTCTCCACCCCCCCGGCGACCCGCCAGTTGTCGATTCGTCGCGCCAGGTCAGAACTGGCGAACGACAAATCGACAATCGAGCTCCCCTGGGGCCGCACACAGGTTTGAACCGCCCCTTGGTTCAGCAGCACCAAGCCTTGGGACACCGCCCACTCAACCAACAGCTCCCCCCGAGTGTCGGTCGCCGGAGATCCCCACGCCCGAGAGTGAGCGTTGAAATCCCCGGCCACCACAGCCGGGGTGGGGCGCACTTCCGCCAGCAGAGCCCCGACCTCCAAGAGCAACTGCTCAAATTGGGCGAGACTTCTGCTAGGGGGACAGTACACCCCAATCACTGCAGCGCCGCCCAGCACGACGCGTACGCACTCGCGGCCCCTCCGCACTCTGTCGAAGGGTGGTGCAGATCGCTGGGCGACGATAGCCACCAAGCCGCACAGGTCGCCAGCCCAATTTGGGCTGTCACGAACGTGGTACGGGTCGGCGACTATTGCCACTGTCGTCTGCCACTGCGCCATGGATTGGGCCAGAAGGTCCTGGGCCGCGACGCAGTGGTTGACGTTGGCCTGCAGGATGGAGATACGATGTGCCATTATGGTTGGGCGGTGTCCATCTCCTCCTCTTGTTGCGGCTGGGTGGGGGATGTTGTTGGTTTCCCACCCGCAGCTCCGCCTTTTCTCGGGGCAGCCTTCTTCCGAGAAGCGGCCTTGCACTCGCCGGATCCGAGCCGGTGACCGGACGCCACTCCTTCCGCCGCACAGACGGGGCATCTGGGCTCCGCGGAGCAGGTGGCCGACTTGTGGCCCGCCTGCCCACAGCGGAAGCAGAGCGCACTGCGGTCGACACCCGCAGTGCAATTGGCCCCGACGTGCCCAGGCTCCAGGCAGCGGAAGCACCGCGCCGGTCTCGGCTCCAGTGTGGTCAGCCTGACCACTGACCACCCGACGAGTATCTGACGGCCATCCGTCAACTTTCTGGCCGCTTCGATAGGGCACCGCAGCCAAGCAGTGCCCTGGCGGCCAGGTGGGCGTTGGATGTCGCCCACCTTTATGGCGTCAGGAGAGCAGCCCCCCTCAGCCGCCAGCGATGCCGCTACCGTTTGTTTGGAGGCCGTGTCGCTCAAGCCAGAGATGCGTAGCTCCACGCACCTCTCTGGCCTAGCGACACGAGCTTCGTCCAGCACCTCCCTTAGTTTGGTGGCTAGGAGGTCAGCCTTCCGGGCTCGATCCTCACCAGCCACCTCCAGGATCCGAGCCCCAGTGGTGGCAGGGCGCATCCGGAGGCCGTCTATCCCCAGGGCCTTCAGGTCAATGACCCCTTCAGCCCTGGATAGAACGTCCCCGTAGGTAACGCCCCTCTCCTGCGCAACCGGAAGCAGCGTGATGGTGATCGCCGCCGTTTGTGGGGCGCGCAGCTTTCGAGGCTTCCGGCCACCACGCTTGCGCTTCGCGGCCTGGGCCGCTGGAACGGCAGCGGTCGGGGCAGCTGCTGGCTGAGCCGAGACCGGCTTCGCCACTTTTGGCCGCGCCGCCACCTTGCTCCATGTGGCAGGGGCAGGCGGGGGGGCAGATGAGGACGTCGCTTCAGGCGACGCTCGGGTCCGGCGGGCAGCTTCGGCCTCTTTGGCTGCGGCCGACTTCTTCTTCGCCTTCTTAACCTTCCTCTTCTTCTCCCCTCCAGACCCATTAGGACAGGGTTCCGTCTCATCCGATCCGCCCGGCACATGGGCAGAGACAGAGGGAGGCGATGGAGGAAGAGGCGGGAGCTCACATGTGAGCTGCTCCTGTGACCGAGCTGCAGCTCGCTTGTCCGCCTCGAGAGGAGGACGGATACGGGTCTCAGGCAGCAGACGGTCCGCAATCCCCGCGAGACGCGCGTCGATCAGAAAGGCGATCTCATCGCGGCTCATGGGGGGCGGCGCAGATTGCGCCTGCTGCTGCCATGCACGCATTTCGGCCCGCACAGCTACTAGCTCGGTCTGGAGCTTAGCCACCTCTTCGGATTCCGTGCGGGACCGAAGCACGCGGGCGTGCTCCAAGATGGTGGAGCACGCGAGCCTCAGGTCCCGCACGTATTGCCCTTTCAAGTGGGAGCTCTTGGTGGCGATGGTTTGCACCATCCCCACCGCTGCCTCAATGGCTCCCGTGAGCTGCTCCGCACTGAGGGACTCTGCCGATTCCTGTCCCGCTTGGGGTTGTCGGCTGGGCTCTGGCTGCGGGCTAGGGGTCTCTCTAACGTAGAGAGCCCTCTGCCGCTGCCGCTGCAGTTTGTCGGCCAACTCTCTCTCAGCACGGAGCTCGAGCTCCCGCTCCATAGCCGCGTTCAGCTCGGCCTTGGCTTGCGCCAGGCCGGCGTATTCGCCCGTAGTAGTTGGGCGACCGCGGGGCTTCTTAGTGGCCTCCTCGGCCTCTTCCTCTGGGAACCGTTTCCGCCATAGTCTTCCCGACACTGGCGAAGACGAACGCGAGCTCCCTGGGCTTGTGCTCATAATGATGGTTGGATCCAAGCGATCCAACACCACCTTTGCCTTGGTGAGAGAGCCATGAGGTCTCGCGACCTCCGTCTCGATCTCCATATTATCTGCACTCGTCAGCTTCGACAGCCTCAACGAGCACCGACGGGTCTGTCCTTCGGGAACTTGGTCCCGGCTAGACACCCCTGTCTCCTCTTCGCGCTCACGCGCTTGTCGCTCGGGAGCTTGGTCCCGGCACGACGCAACTTCTTCGCCAGCAACAGACATCGTCCTTAAAAGGACAGTGCCGATGCGGTCAGAGGACATCAAAAAACACACACACAGTAAAACTGCTTGCCGCAAGATTTGCTCTACCAGATTTGGTCACCCAACGTGCCACTCCGTTACGGTGGTCACGTTGGGGTCCAGGGCACACGACGGGGACGTACTGGTGAGCTCTTGGGGCGTGCCCCTAGGTTAGGTTAGGTTAGGTTAGGTTAGGTTAGGTTAGGTTAGGTTAGGTTAGGTTAGGTTAGGTTAGGTTAGGTTAGGTTAGGTTAGGTTAGGTTAGGTTAGGTTAGGTTAGGTTAGGTTGGGGTGCCAATGTCGGAGAACCTCCTCGTGTGCTCGCCCTTCCATCTGGGCGAGCCGGTGCACCCTGGGCAACACTGGGAACGACTTTACCAGTGGCTAATGCTCCGACACAGGGGGGAAATCACGGTCCTGACCCGGCGTGGACAGGCGTGAGACGGCCACTCCTTGGACTTCTCGTTTATAGAAGCCCATTATGGAGTGGCCTGGGGCATACCGTACCTGAGCTCCCGATCGGTACGGGGGCCCCCTTCACGGGGGCTGTATTAGGCAGTCTTCAGGCTGCCGAAGCCGGAACCCTGGCGCAAGTCAGAACCGGTGGACACTGCCACGGGGCGGTGTCTGCGAGGAAGGACACCTCTATAAAAGAACCACTCGGTTGGAGCCTCCTGGCGTAGGCACCTCGCTGAAACCAGGAGGCGGGCCCGGTGTCTTCCCGACACCGTGGTGAGTCGTGTTGGCCGGATGGGTGCGCCTGTTCGGTCGTTCGGCGTCGGCCCGCAGCTCCGTTGTATCGGAGCTGTGGCGCCGCGATGGTGGTGTTCGGCTGAGTGGGCGTGCTCGCTCAGCCGTCCGGTGCAGTCCCGCCGGCGTTTGGCCGAGTGTGCGGGACCAAAGTGGAAGACAACCACGTTAAAAAACAAAACAAACTACATAATGAAAAAGGTGAACCTTCCAACAACACACCAGGAGGGTACCGGTCGCCCCGCGACCGGAGAATCCCTCCATGGCGGGGAGTCAGCACACACTCAGGTGTGTGATGACTCACCGCCATGCAGTCCCATCGTATCTGGTGGGGACACAGGACACCTCAACGCGACAGGACCGGGGAGCAGACCCAGCGCTCCCAAAACAGCGCCGAGTGCGTACACCGGTACGCGGAGCCGGCGCTCGCGAACGTTTTTTCGTTCGCCGGGCTCAGCAGGTGCCCAGGAGACGACCGAGGCGTCGCCTTTGGCGACGAGAGCCGGTCGCTCTCAGTCGAGGTCGCCGTCCCCGACAAGGACGAGCACAGCGAAGGCAGAGGAGACCGAGGCGTCGCCTTTGGCGACGAGTGCCGGTCTGCCGCCGTCGAGGTCGCCGTCCCTCACTAGGACGGCCAAGAAGAAGGGGGATGTGACGCCCGCCACCACACCCCGGGGCAGGAGACCCGTGGTGGTCCTAAAGCGTTTATTTATACGCTCGATGAACCCCAGCTCCACCCGGGATTCATCGGAGGCTGAGGACGACGTGATGGTGCAGGAGGACCGGGGGAATCAAACATTCTTCCGAGCGAGCCTTGGCACCCCCACCGGGGAGAACGTCGCCACACCTCCGGTGTTTCAGAGGAAGCGGCAGGCGTCGCCGTCGCCCCCAGAGACCACAAGCTCCGCAGAGTCTGCGAAAGAAAGTGGTGGGAAGCCGGTACCCGCCAGGAAGCCCGTGAGCAAAAGGGGCAGGGGTCGCCCCCCTACCACGGGCCGGTACGTCGGCCTCGCAGCTGCGCAGGCCGAGCTGAACGCGCAGAGGCGCCTGGCCCTGGACCTCGACGCGGAGGAGGAGCTTGCGGCCAAGGCAGCGGCCATCCGCCGCCGTCCTCCGTCGGAGGGCAAGCCGAGGGCGGAGAACTACTCCTGCCCGGCGGAGTCAACGCGCACAGCACCGAGCGCGATCCTGTGCCAGTGGGCTAAGGAGGGCCTGGACGCCCTCGGCATGGTCGGGGCAAGGTCGAAGAACCTGAAGGGTACATATGTACGCGTCATCAATGACGCGTCGTGTACCCTTCAGGCAGTCTTCGACGAGCTGAGACGGCGGACGGCCTCGGAGGAGACGCTGCTGCTGGAGAAGGAGGTCGGCAGGCAAGCGGCTCTGCTGGAGCGGCAGACTCGCCAGCTGGAGGAGCAGGCTGCCGAGATTAAACAGCAGGCCCTGGAATTAACACAGCTGAGGGCGGAGATTGCGGCCTTGAGCAGGCCGGCGGCAGTGGCGCAGGCTGCTCCAGCTTGCCCCAGGGAGGCACCATCGCTCAAGGAGGAGGTGATGCGGGCGGTGAGGTTGGTCGTCGGCGAATTGGTGGCCGACCGGATCGCCCCAATCGAGGCCAGACTCGGCCGGGAAACCGCGTCCAGCGTCGCCCCCTCCGATCCTGTGTCGCCTCCTCCGCGGACGGATCCAGGCCTGTCCGTAGTTCCACCACCAACTGCTTCGACGTCGCATGCGCCTCTGCCCGGCTTGGATGTCCCCAAATCCAAGGGGAAGAAGAAGCCGGGCAGAAGCAAGAAGGGGAAGGCCGCTGCCGTCCCTGCAGCCGCTCCTGCAGCCGCTCCTGCAGCCGTCCGTGCAGCCCCTGAGTCCCGACCAGTTCCGCCGCCACCAGTCCCCACGGAGGAACCGTGGAGTGTGGTGGCGGCGAGGAAGAAGGGAAAGAAGAAGGAGAAGGCCGCCAAGGCGACCCCGGCTTCCACCCGGCGGCCTCCTCCTCCTCCTCCTACTCCACGCAGAGGGAAGCCCTCCGCTGCTCCCCAGAGCAAGCCCGGCGCCAACCTGCGACCCCCGACGACGGCGGCTGTAGTTCTTACGCTACGGCCAGCGGCCGCCGAAGGGGGCGCTAGCTACGAGGCGCTCATCAAGGCAGCCAAGGCCTCCATAAAGCTGGCCCAGCTGGGGATCACGGAGGGCGTGAAGATCAAGACGGCCGCCACCGGAGCCCGCCTCCTCGAGATCGGAGGCGAGGATAGAGAGGCGAGGGCGGACCGCCTAGCAGCGAAGCTGCGTGAGGTCCTCCCTGCGGAGACGGTAACGGTCTCCAGGCCTGTGAGGTGTGCAGAACTGCGCATCTCCGGGCTGGATGACTCCGTCTCCGCGGCAGAGGTGGCGGCCAGCGTGGAGTCCGCCGGCGGGTGCCCCGAGGGCACCGCCAGACCCGGCTCTTTACACCGGGACTGGCGAGGCCTCGGGGTAGTGTTTGTGAAGTGCCCGGTGGCCGCGGCCAAGAAATTGGCTGCGACCGGGAGGCTTCTGGTGGGGTGGTCGGCGGCTCAAGTGAAGCTCGTCGACCCCAAGCCCCTTCGGTGTTACCGGTGCCTCCACACCGGGCACACGAAGGCCAAGTGCACCTCGGACGTCGACCGCAGCGACTACTGCTACCGCTGCGGCGCGCCGGGGCACCTAATGGCCCAATGTACCGCCGCCTTGCGCTGCGCTTTGTGCGAGGCGGCGGACAAGCCGGCGGATCACCGGCTTGGGAGTGCAGCGTGCACCACTCCCAAGCCGAAGAAGAAAAAGAAGCAGCGGAAGAAGAAGCCTCAAAAGGCAAAGCCCGCGGAGACGGGGCAGAAGGCTGGCGGCGGCGTCATAGCCCCGTCTAGGCCCGATCCACCGTCACCGAGGCCTGTAGAGGTAGCGCCGATGGTCACAGATTAGTGGGACTATCGGCGTGCTCCAGGCGAACCTAAACCACTGCGCCGCCGCTCAGGACCTTTACATCCAGAGCATGGCGCAGTGGCAGACCGGAGTAGGGATAATCACCGAGCCCTACCGACCTATCCCGCCCGACTCGCATTGGGCGGTTGACCGGGAGGGCTTGGTGGCTCTGGTCTCGCGCGCGGCTGCCGGTGCGCCCCCCCTATTGAGGATCAGGAGGGGGCGCTGTTGCGTGGCGGCCGCCGTGGGTTCGGTGACGGTGGTCGGAGCGTACTGCTCTCCGAATCGGAGCCTGTCTTGTTTCGAGCGTACCCTGGAGGAGCTGGGAACGCTCGTGCGGCAGGCTCACCCTTCACCCGTGCTCGTGGCTGGCGATTTCAACGCCAAGTCCACGGCATGGGGATCCCCCGCTACTTGTCCGCGGGGGGAGGCACTGGAAGATTGGTTGGTCTCGTCCGGGTTGATTCTGCTCAACCGGGGGACCGTCGACACGCGGGTGCGGCAACAGAGCGGGTCTATCGTGGACCTCACGTTCGCGTCCCCCGCTCTGGTGCCCCGTGTCCAAGGCTGGGAAGTCCTGGAGGGGGTCGAGACGTTATCGGACCACCGATACATTCGGTTCCGAATCTCCCCCCTCCCGGTTGCCCCGAACAGCCTGGGTGGTCCTCCGCGTGGGGAGGACAACCCGAGATGGGCCCTAAGGCGGCTGAACCGCGAGCGTCTCGCGGAGGCCGCCTTGGTCCAAAGTTGGATTCCAGTGCCGGAGGGTCCGGTGGATGTGGATGAGGAAGCCGGTTGGCTCAACGCGGCCATGACGCAGGTGTGCGACGCCAGCATGCCTCGCGTCGGGCCCCCCTCTCCACATCGTAGGGTGTATTGGTGGTCGCCCCAGCTAGCGCAGCTCCGCGCTGCGTGCGTGGCGGCGCGCCGCAGGTACACCCGAAGCCGGCGAAGACGACGTCGCGACGAAGCCCTGGAGACTCGGCTGTACGACGCGTACAGGGAGGCGAGAGCCGCCCTGCGCGCGGAAATCGCCGAGTCCAAGAAAAGGGCTTGGGAGGCAATGCTGGAGTCGATCGACCGCGACCCGTGGGGGAGGCCGTATAGGACGGTGCGTCAAAAGCTCCGTCCCTGGGCCCCCCCGGTGACGCAATCGCTCCAGCCTGCGCTCGTGGAACAGATAGTAGCAGCTCTGTTCCCCGACCGGGGAGAGTTCGCTCCCCCTCCCATGGTCGGCGACGATGTCGCGGAGAGCAGTAGAGGACTTGTGCACGCGGAGGAAGCAGCATCGCCCGAGGTCACTCCCGGGCATCTGAGGGCGGCGGTCGCAAGGCTCAAGGCCAAGAACACCGCCCCAGGGCCCGACGGTATTCCCGGTCGGGCCTGGGCATTGGCTCTGCCCGATGCCTTAGAAGAGAGAGTGGCACGGCTGCTTACCTCCTGCCTGGAACAGGGCAAGTTTCCCCGCAGGTGGAAGGTGGGGAAACTTGTCCTCATCAAGAAGGAGGGACGACCGGCGGATTCGCCTTCGGCCTATCGGCCCATCGTGTTGCTCGACGATATCGGGAAGGTGTTCGAGCGTGTGCTCGCCCACCGTATCGTCGAGCACCTGGACGGTCCCGGGCCGGGTCTCTGCGATGTCCAGTATGGTTTCCGCAGAGCCCGGTCGACGGTGGACGCGATCCGCCGGGTGCAGTCCCTAGTGAAGGACGCGGCTTCGGGGACCGGGGTGGTATTGGCGGTGAGTTTAGACATCGCCAATGCTTTTAACACCCTCCCCTGGAGCTGCATCCATGAGGCGCTGCGCTACCATCGTGTGCCGGACTGCCTGCGGAGGGTAGTTCTGTCCTACCTCTCCCAACGGGCAGTCACCTATCCGACACAGGATGGTGGCGCCGCTCTGAGAGCAATGTCGTGCGGCGTTCCGCAGGGCTCCGTTTTAGGACCCCTGCTGTGGAACGTCGGCTATGACTGGGTGCTGCGCGGTGCGACTCTTCGGGGGGTCAGCGTAACGTGTTACGCTGACGATACCCTCGTCACCGCGCAGGGGGATACCTACAGGGAGGCGGCTCTCAGAGCAACAGCCGGAGTGGCCCACTTCGTGAGGCGAATCCGCCTTATTGGGTTGGATGTCGCCTTGCAGAAGTCCGAGGCGGTTTGTTTTTCTTCCCCTCGGTCGGCGCCGCCGGCTGGAGCGCACATTGTGGTGGGCGGAGTGTCCATCGGCATACGAAAGACGATGCGTTATTTGGGCATCGTCCTCGATAGCCGATGGTGCTTCCGGGAGCACTTCCAGGGACTCGCGCCCCGACTCGTGGGTGCTGCGAGGGCGCTTGGTCGTCTGCTCCCGAATCTCGGTGGGCCCTCGGGCGGCTGCCGACGCCTTTACACGTCGGTGGTTCGCTCGATGGCACTATACGGGGCGCCCATATGGGTAGAGGCCCTCGACGCCGAAAATATCGCGCTGCTGCGACGGGCGCAGCGGGCGATGGCGTTGAAGGTCGTGAGAGGGTACAGCACGGTCTCGCTCGAGGCCGCGTGCGTGCTCGCAGGAACTCCACCATGGGACCTGGAGGCCGAGGTGTTGGCGGAAGTTTTCTGCCGGACCTCTGAGGCCAGGGCCCGGGGAGTCGGCCCGCCGCCGAGGGAGGTCGCGTGCTGGAGGGAGGACCTCCGGGGCGATCTTCTTAGGCGGTGGTCCGAGCGGTTGGAAGAGCCTCGCGCCGGTGTTCTGACCATCGACGCGATCCGACCCATCCTGCAGGAGTGGGTCGACAGGCGGCACGGGGCGGTCACCTTTCGCCTGGCGCAGATGCTCACCGGACACGGTTGTTTCGGTGAGTATCTGTTCCGGGTGGCCAAGAGGGAGCCGTCTCCGGTGTGCCACAGCTGCGGCCACCCCGAGGACACAGCCACGCACACGCTGGCGGAGTGCCCGGGGTGGAGCCGTCAACGCGCAGCTCTTGTCGACGTAGTCGGCGCCGACCTAACGCTCTCGACCATCATCCAGGCGATGGTCGACAGCGAGGCGGCGTGGACGGCGATGATCACGTTCAGCGAGGACGTGATCTCGCTCAAGGAGGAGGCGGAGCGGATCAGGGAACTGGATCCTCTCGCTGATCCGATCCGTCGCAGGCGAGTCGGGCGAAGGCGGGCCGCGACGCTCCATCGCGGCCTTCCTCCTTGACGGGGACTCACGGCCCGCGGTACCAGGACTACCGCCGGCTGTGCAACGCCAGGTCCCCCCCAGGTCGGTAGTGTCGTGTCTGCACACTGTACCTAGTAGGATGTCGTCCCCCCTACCCATAGGACGACACCACTGAAGGAAGCCCCTCCCGCTCTTTACACGGGAGGTGTGGCTGACCGCTGCGGGTGTTGTGGTTGTTGTGACCTTGTTCCCACGACACCCGCCCACTAGAAGCGGAGAAAGAGGACACCCCGGTTAGGTTTAGTCCGTGCGAGTCGGACATAACCCGCGTGCGTCCTGGCACGCGGGTATCCATAACGGATTCCCCCGGGTTAAAAAAAAAAAAAAAAAAGGTTAGGTTAGGTTAGGTTAGGTTAGGTTAGGTTAGGTTAGGTTAGGTTAGGTTAGGTTAGGTTAGGTTAGGTTAGGTTAGGTTAGGTTAGGTTGGGGGGGGGGGGTGGGGTGCCAATGTCGGAGAACCTCCTCGTGTGCTCGCCCTTCCATCTGGGCGAGCCGGTGCACCCTGGGCAACACTGGGAACGACTTTACCAGTGGCTAATGCTCCGACACAGGGGGGAAATCACGGTCCTGACCCGGCGTGGACAGGCGTGAGACGGCCACTCCTTGGACTTCTCGTTTATAGAAGCCCATTATGGAGTGGCCTGGGGCATACCGTACCTGAGCTCCCGCTCGGTACGGGGGCCCCCTTCATGGGGGCTGTATTAGGCAGTCTTTAGGCTGCCGAAGCCGGAACCCTGGCGCAAGTCAGAACCGGTGGGCACTGCCACGTGGCGGTGTCTGCGAGGAAGGACACCTCTATAAAAGAACCACTCGGTTGGAGCCTCCTGGCGTAGGCATTTCGCTGAAACCAGGAGGCGGGCCCGGTGTCTTCCCGACACCGTGGTGAGTCGTGTTGGCCGGATGGGTGCGCCTGTTCGGTCGTTCGGCGTCGGCCCGCAGCTCCGTTGTATCGGAGCTGTGGCGCCGTGATGGTGGTGTTGTTCGGCTGAGCGGGCTTGCTCGCTCGGCCGTCCGGTGTTGTCCCGCCGGCGTTTGGCCGAGTGTGCGGGACCAAAGTGGAAGACAACCACGTTAAAAAACAAAATAACAAAACACACAAAAATGAAAAAGGTGAACTTGCCAACTTTACACCAGGAGGGTACCGGTCGCCCCGCGACCGGAGAATCCCTCCATGGCGGGGAGTCAGCACACACTCAGGTGTGTGATGACTCGCCGCAATGCAGTCCCGTCGTATCTGGTGGGGACACAAGCCACCTAAGTTCGAGTGAACCGGGGAGCAGACCCAGCGCTCCCAGAACTGCGTCGAGTGCGTACAGCGGTACGCGGAGCCGGCGCTCGCGAACATTTTACCGTTCGCCGGGCTCAGCAAGTGCCCAGGAGACGACCGAGGCGTCGCCTTTGGCGACGAGAGCCGGTCGTTCTCAGTCGAGGTCGCCGTCCCCGATAAGGACGAGCACAGCCAGTGTGGGAACGAAGGCAGAGGAGACCGAGGCGTCGCCTTTGGCGACGAGTGCCGGTCTCCCGCCGTCGAGGTCGCCGTCCCTCACGAGGTCGGCCAAGAAAGGGGATGTGATGCCCGCAACCACACCCCGTGGCAGGAGACCTGTGGTGGTCTTGAAAAGGCTTCTTATACGCCCATTGAATCCCAGCTCCACCCGGGATTCTTCGGAGGCCGAGGAGGACGTTATGGTGCAGGAGGACCGGGGGAACCAAACGTTCTTCCGAGCGAGCCTCGGCACCCCCACCGGGGAGAACGTTGACACTCCTCCGGTGTTCCAACGGAAGCGGCAGGCGTCGCCGACGCCCCCGGAGACCACAAGTTCCGCGGACTCTGCGGCGGAAAGTGGTGAGATGCTGGAGCTACCCAGAAAGCCCGTGAGCAAAAGGGGCAGGGGTCGCCCCCCTACCACGGGCCGGTACGTCGGCCTCGCAGCTGCGCAGGCCGAGTTGAACGCTCAGAGGCGCCTGGCCCTGGACCTCGACGCTGAGGAGGAGCTCGCGGCCAAGACAGCGGCCATCCGCCGCCGTCCTCCGTCAGAGGGCAAGCCGAGGGTGGAGGGCTACTCCTGCCCGGCGGAGTCAGCGCGGACAGCACCGAGCGCGACCCTATGCCAGTGGGCTAGGGAGGGGCTGGACGCCCTCGGCATGGTCGGGGCGAGGTCGAAGAACCTGAAGGGTACATATGTACGCGTCATCAATGACGCGTCGTGTACCCTTCAGGCAGTCTTCGACGAGCTAAGACGGAGAACGGCCTCGGAGGAGACGCAGCTGCTGGAGAGGGAGGTCTCCCGGCAAGCGACTCAGCTGGAGCTGCAGACCCGGAAGCTGGAGGAGCAGGCTGCGGAGATCAAGCAGCAAGCTCTCCAGCTGATGGAGTTGAGGGCGGAGATTGCGGCCCTGAGCCGGCCGGCGCCGCTGGCCCAGGCTGCTACAACTCCCTCCATGGAAGCAGGTGATGCGACGTCGCTCAAGGAGGAGGTGATGCGAGCGGTGAGGCTGGTCGTCGGCGAATTGGTGGCCGAGCGGATCGCCCCAATCGAGGCCAGACTCGGCCGGGAAACCGCATCCAACGTTGCCCCCTCCGATCCCGGGTTACCTGCTCCGCGGACGGCCCCTGGTCTGTCCACGGAGGCAGTGGTGGCTCCGCCACCGGCTACGACGTCGCCTGCGCCTCTGCCCGGCTTGGAAGTCCCCAAATCCAGGGGGAAGAAGAAGTCGGGCAGAGGCAAGAAGGGGAAGGCCGCTGCCGCTCCTGCGGCCGCTCCTGCAGCCGCTTCTGCAGCCGCTCCTGCGGCTCCTGCAGCCGCTCCTGCAGCCCTGGAGTCCCGACCAGTTCCGCCACCACCAGTCCCCACGGAGGAACCGTGGAATGTGGTGGCGGCAAAGAAGAAGAAGGAGAAGAAGAAGGGGAAGACCGCCAAGGCGACCCCGGCTTCCACCCGGCGGCCTCCTCCTCCTCCTCCTACTCCACGCCGAGGGAAGCCCTCCGCTGCTCCCCAGAGCAAGCCCGGCGCCAACCTGCGTCCCCCGTCGACGGCGGCTGTAGTTCTCACGCTACGGCCGGCTGCCGCCGAGGGGGGTGCTACCTACGAGGCGCTCATTAAGGCGGCCAAGGCCTCCATCAAGTTGGCCCAGCTGGGGATCACGGAGGGCGTGAAGATCAGGACGGCCGCCACCGGAGCCCGCCTCCTCGAGATCGGAGGCGAGGATCGAGAGGCGAGGGCGGACCGCCTAGCAGCAAGGCTGCGAGAGGTCCTCCCTGCGGAGGCGGTAACGGTCTCCAGGCCTGTGAGGTGTGCAGAACTGCGCATCTCCGGGCTGGATGACTCCGTCTCCGCGGCAGAGGTGGCGGCCAGCGTGGAGTCCGCCGGCGGGTGCCCCGAGGGTACGGCCAGACCCGGCTCTTTACACCGGGACTGGCGAGGCCTCGGGGTTGTGTTTGTTAAGTGCCCGGTGGCCGCGGCCAAGAAATTGGCTGCGGCCGGGAGGCTACTGGTGGGGTGGTCGGCGGCTCAAGTGAAGCTCGTCGACCCCAAGCCCCTTCGGTGTTACCGGTGCCTCCACACCGGGCACACGAAGGCCAAGTGCACCTCGGACGTAGACCGCAGCGACTACTGCTACCGCTGCGGCGCGCCGGGGCACCTAATGGCCCAGTGCACTGCCGCCTTGCGCTGCGCTTTGTGCGAGGCGGCAGACAAGCCGGCGGATCACCGGCTTGGGAGTGCAGCGTGCACCACTCCCAAGCCGAAGAAGAAGAGAAAGAAGAAGCCTCAAAAGGCAAAGCCCGTGGAGTCGGGGCAGAAGGCTGGCGGTGGCGTCATAGCCCCGTCTAGGCCCGATCCACCGTCCCCAAGGCCTGTAGAGGTAGCGCCGATGGTCACCGATTAGTGGGACTATCGGCGTGCTCCAGGCGAACCTAAACCACTGTGCCGCCGCTCAGGACCTTTACATCCAGAGCATGGCGCAGTGGCAGACCGGAGTAGGGATAATCACCGAGCCCTACCGACCTATCCCGCCCGATTCGCATTGGGCGGTTGACCGGGAGGGCTTGGTGGCTCTGGTCTCGCGCGCGGCTGCTGGTGCGCCCCCCTTATTGAGGATCAGGAGGGGGCGCTGTTGCGTGGCGGCCGCCGTGGGTTCGGTGACGGTGGTCGGAGCGTACTGCTCTCCGAATCGGAGCCTGTCTTGTTTCGAGCGTACCCTGGAGGAGCTGGGAACGCTCGTGCGACAGGCTCACCCTTCACCCGTGCTCGTGGCTGGCGACTTCAACGCCAAGTCCACGGCATGGGGATCCCCCGCTACTTGTCCGCGGGGGGAGGCACTGGAAGATTGGTTGGTCTCGTCCGGGTTGATTCTGCTCAACCGGGGGACCGTCGACACGCGGGTGCGGCAACAGAGCGGGTCTATCGTGGACCTCACGTTCGCGTCCCCCGCTCTGGTGCCCCGTGTCCAAGGCTGGGAAGTCCTGGAGGGGGTCGAGACGTTATCGGACCACCGATACATTCGGTTCCGAATCTCCCCCCTTCCGGTTGCCCCGAACAGCCTGGGTGGTCCTCCGCGTGGGGAGGACAACCCGAGATGGGCCCTAAGGCGGCTGAACCGCGAGCGTCTCGCGGAGGCCGCCTTGGTCCAAAGTTGGATTCCAGTGCCGGAGGGTCCGGCGGATGTGGATGAGGAAGCCGATTGGCTCAACGCGGCCATGACGCAGGTGTGCGACGCTAGCATGCCTCGCGTCGGGCCCCCCTCTCCACATCGTAAGGTGTATTGGTGGTCGCCCCAGCTAGCGCAGCTCCGTGCTGCGTGCGTGGCGGCGCGCCGCAAGTACACCCGAAGCCGGCGAAGACGACGTCGCGACGAAGCCCTGGAGACTCGGCTGTACGACGCGTACAGGGAGGCGAGAGCCGCCCTGCGCGCGGAAATCGCCGAGTCCAAGAAAAGGGCTTGGGAGGCAATGCTGGAGTCGATCGACCGCGACCCGTGGGGGAGGCCGTATAGGACGGTGCGTCAAAAGCTCCGTCCCTGGGCCCCCCCGGTGACGCAATCGCTCCAGCCTGCGCTCGTGGAACAGATAGTAGCAGCTCTGTTCCCCGACCGGGGAGAGTTCACTCCCCCTCCCATGGTCGGCGATGATGTCGCGGAGAGCAGTAGAGGACTTGTGCACGCGGAGGAAACAGCATCGCCCGAGGTCACTCCCGGGCATCTGAGGGCGGCGGTTGCAAGGCTCAAGGCCAAAAACACCGCCCCAGGGCCCGACGGTATTCCCGGTCGGGCCTGGGCATTGGCTCTGCCCGATGCCTTAGAAGAGAGAGTGGCACGGCTGTTTACCTCCTGCCTGGAACAGGGCAAGTTTCCCCGCAGGTGGAAGGTGGGGAAACTTGTCCTCATCAAGAAGGAGGGACGACCGGCGGATTCGCCTTCGGCCTATCGGCCCATCGTGTTGCTCGACGATATCGGGAAGGTGTTCGAGCGTGTGCTCGCCCACCGTATCGTCGAGCACCTGGACGGTCCCGGGCCGGGTCTCTGCGATGTCCAGTATGGTTTCCGCAGAGCCCGGTCGACGGTGGACGCGATCCGCCGGGTGCAGTCCCTAGTGAAGGACGCGGCTTCGGGGACCGGGGTGGTATTGGCGGTGAGTTTAGACATCGCCAATGCTTTTAACACCCTCCCCTGGAGCTGCATCCATGAGGCGCTGCGCTACCATCGTGTGCCGGACTGCCTGCGGAGGGTAGTTCTGTCCTACCTCTCCCAACGGGCAGTCACCTATCCGACACAGGATGGTGGCGTCGCTCTGAGAGCAATGTCGTGCGGCGTTCCGCAGGGCTCCGTTTTAGGACCCCTGCTGTGGAACGTCGGCTATGACTGGGTGCTGCGCGGTGCGACTCTTCGGGGGGTCAGCGTAACGTGTTACGCTGACGATACCCTCGTCACCGCGCAGGGGAATACCTACAGGGAGGCGGCTCTCAGAGCAACAGCCGGAGTGGCCCACTTCGTGAGGCGAATCCGCCTTATTGGGTTGGATGTCGCCTTGCAGAAGTCCGAGGCGGTTTGTTTTTCTTCCCCTCGGTCGGCGCCGCCGGCTGGAGCGCACATTGTGGTGGGCGGAGTGTCGATCGGCATACGAGGGGTGATGCGTTATTTGGGCATCGTCCTCGATAGCCGATGGCGCTTCCGGGAGCACTTCCAGGGACTCGCGCCCCGACTCGTGGGTGCTGCGAGGGCGCTTGGTAGTCTGCTCCCGAATCTCGGTGGGCCCTCGGGCGGCTGCCGACGCCTTTACACGTCGGTGGTTCGCTCGATGGCACTATACGGGGCGCCCATATGGGTAGAGGCCCTCGACGCCGAAAATATCGCGCTGCTGCGACGGGCGCAGCGGACGATGGCGTTGAGGGTCGTGAGAGGGTACGGCACGGTCTCGCTCGAGGCCGCGTGCGTGCTCGCAGGAACTCCACCATGGGACCTGGAGGCCGAGGTGTTGGCGGAAGTTTTCTGCCGGACCTCTGAGGCCAGGGCCCGGGGAGTCGGCCCGCCGCCGAGGGAGGTCGCGTGCTGGAGGGAGGACCTCCGGGGCGATCTTCTTAGGCGGTGGTCCGAGCGGTTGGAAGAGCCTCGCGCCGGTGTTCTGACCATCGACGCGATCCGACCCATCCTGCAGGAGTGGGTCGACAGGCGGCACGGGGCGGTCACCTTTCGCCTGGCGCAGATGCTCACCGGACACGGTTGTTTCGGTGAGTATCTGTTCCGGGTGGCCAAGAGGGAGCCGTCTCCGGTGTGCCACAGCTGCGGCCACCCCGAGGACACAGCCACGCACACGCTGGCGGAGTGCCCGGGGTGGAGCCGTCAACGCGCAGCTCTTGTCGACGTAGTCGGCGCCGACCTAACGCTCTCGACCATCATCCAGGCGATGGTCGACCGTGAGGCGGCGTGGACGGCGATGATCACGTTCAGCGAGGACGTGATCTCGCTCAAGGAGGAGGCGGAGCGGATCAGGGAACTGGATCCTCTCGCTGATCCGATCCGTCGTAGGCGAGTCGGGCGAAGGCGGGCCGCGACGCTCCATCGCGGCCTTCCTCCTTGACGGGGACTCACGGCCCGCGGTACCAGGACTACCGCCGGCCGTGCAACGCCAGGTCCCCCCCCAGGTCGGTAGTGTCGTGTCTGCACACTGTACCTAGTAGGATGTCGTCCCCCCTACCCATAGGACGACCCCACTGAAGGAAGCCCCTCCCGCTCTTTACACGGGAGGTGTGGCTGACCGCTGCGGGTGTTGTGGTTGTTGTGACCTTGTTCCCACGACACCCGCCCACTAGAAGCGGAGAAAGAGGACACCCCGGTTAGGTTTAGTCCGTGCGAGTCGGACATAACCCGCGTGCGTCCTGGCACGCGGGTATCCATAACGGATTCCCCCGGGTTAAAAAAAAAAAAAAAAAAAAAAAAAAAAAAAAAAAAGGTTAGGTTGGGGTGCCAATGTCGGAGAACCTCCTCGTGTGCTCGCCCTCCCATCTGGGCGAGCCGGTGCACCCTGGGCAACACTGGGAACGACTTTACCAGTGGCTAATGCTCCGACACAGGGGGGAAATCACGGTCCTGACCCGGCGTGGACAGGCGTGAGACGGCCACTCCTTGGACTTCTCGTTTATAGAAGCCCATTATGGAGTGGCCTGGGGCATACCGTACCTGAGCTCCCGCTCGGTTCGGGGGCCCCCTTCACGGGGGCTGTATTAGGCAGTCTTCAGGCTGCCGAAGCCGGAACCCTGGCGCAAGTCAGAACCGGTGGGCACTGCCACGGGGCGGTGTCTGCGAGGAAGGACACCTCTATAAAAGAACCACTCGGTTGGAGCCTCCTGGCGTAGGCACCTCGCTGAAACCAGGAGGCGGGCCCGGTGTCTTCCCGACACCGTGGTGAGTCGTGTTGGCCGGATGGGTGCGCCTGTTCGGTCGTTCGGCGTCGGCCCGCAGCTCGCTGTATCGGAGCTGTGGCGCCGTGATGGTGGTGTTCGGCTGAGCGAGCTTGCTCGCTCGGCCGTTCGGTGTAGTCCCGCCGGCGTTTGGCCGAGTGTGCGGGACCAAAGTGGAAGACAACCACGTTAAAAAACAAACAAACAATATGAAAAAGGTGAACCGTAAAACAACACACCAGGAGGGTACCGGTCGCTCCGCGATCGGAGAATCCCTCCATGGCGAGGAGTCAGCACACACTCAGGTGTGTGATGACTCAACGCCATGCAGTCCCGACGTATCTGGTGGGGACACAGGCCACCGAAATGCATCAGAACCGGGGAGCAGTTCCGCTCCCAGAACAGCGTCGAGTGCGTATAGCAGTACGCGGAGCCGGCGCTCGCGAACGTTCTATCGTTCGCCGGGCTCAGCAGGTGCCCAAGAGACGACCGAGGCGTCGCCTTTGGCGACGAGAGCCGGTCGTTCTCACTCGAGGTCGCCGTCCCCGACAAGGACGAGCACAGCCAGTGTTGGAACAAAGGCAGAGGAAACCGAGGCGTCGCCTTTGGCGACGAGTGCCGGTCTCCCGCCGTCGAGGTCGCCGTCCCTCACGAGGACGGCCAAAAAGGGGGAAGTGACGCCCGCTACCACACCCTGTGGCAGGAGACCCGTGGTGGTCCTGAAGCGGCTGTTCATACGCCCGACGAACGCCAGCTCCACCCGGGATCCATTGGAGGCTGGGGACGACGTCATGGTGCAGGAGGACCGGGGGAACCAGACGTTCTTCCGAGCGAGCCTCGGCACCCCCACCGGGGAGAACGTCGCCACTCCTCCGGTGTTCCAGCGGAAACGGCAGGCATCGACGTCGCCCCCGGACACCACAAGTTCCGCAGACTCTGCGGCGGAAAGTGGTGAGAAGCCGAAACCCGCCAGAAAGCCCGGGAGTAAAAGGGGCAGGGGTCGCCCCCCTACCACGGGCCGGTACGTCGGCCTCGCAGCTGCGCAGGCCGAGCTCAACGCGCAGAGGCGCCTGGCCCTGGACCTCGACGCGGAGGAGGAGGTTGCGGCCAAGACAGCGGCCATCCGTCGCCGTCCTCCGTCGGAGAGCAAGCCGAGGGCCGAGGGCTACTCCTGCCCGGCGGAGTCAGCGCGAACAGCGCCGAGCGCGACTCTCTGCCAATGGGCTAGGGAGGGGCTGGACGCCCTTGGCATGGTCGGGAAAAGGTCGAAGAACCTGAAGGGAACTTATGTACGCGTCATTAACGACGCGTCGTATACCCTTCAGGCAGTCTTCGACGAGCTCAGGCGGAGAACGGCGTCGGAGGAGACGCAGCTGCTGGAGAGGGAGGTTTCCAGGCAAGCGGCTCAGCTAGAGTTGCAGACCCGGAAGCTGGAGGAGCAGGCTGCGGAGATCAAGCAGCAAGCTCTCCAGCTAACGGAGCTGCGAGCGGAGATTGCGGCCTTGAGCCGGCCGGCGGCAGTGGCGCCGCCTGCTCCAACTTTCCCCGTGGAAGCAGGAGGGTCATCGCTCCAGGAGGAGGTAATGCGTGCGGTGAGGTTGGTCGTCGGCGAATTGGTGGCCGACCGGATTGCCCCAATTGAGGCCAGACTTGGCCGGGAGACCGACTCCAATGTCGCCCCCTCCGATCCTGCGTTGCCTCCTCCGCGGATGGCCCCAGGCCAGTCCACGGAGGCAGCGGTGGCTCCACCACCGGTCTCGACGTCGCCTGCGCCTCTGCCCGGCTTGGATGTCCCCAAATCCAAGGGGAAGAAGAAGTCGGGCAGAGGCAAGAAGGGGAAGGCCGCTGCCGTTCCTGCAGCTGCTCCTGCGGCCGCTCCAGCAGCCCCAGCGCCCCGACCAGTCCCGCCACCACCAGTCCCCACGGAGGAACCGTGGAGCGTGGTGGCGGCCAAGAAGAAGGAGAAGAGGAAGGGGAAGGCCGCCAAGGCGACCCCGGCTTCCACCCGGCGGCCTCCTCCTCCTCCTCCTACTCCACGCCGGAGAAAGCCCTCCGCTGCTCCCCAGAGCAAGCCCGGCGCCAACCTGCGTCCCCCGTCGACGGCGGCTGTAGTTCTCACGCTACGGCCAGCTGCCGCCGAGGGGGGCGCTAGCTACGAGGCGCTTATCAAAGCTGCAAAGGCCTCCATAAAGTTGGCCCAACTGGGGATCACGGAGGGCGTGAAGATTAAGACGGCCGCCACCGGAGCCCGCCTCCTCGAGATCGGAGGCGAGGATAGAGAGGCGAGGGCGGACCGCCTAGCGGCAAAGCTGCGAGAGGTCCTCCCTGCGGAGACGGTAACGGTCTCCAGGCCTGTGAGGTGTGCAGAACTGCGCATCTCCGGGCTGGATGACTCCGTCTCCGCGGCTGAGGTGGCGGCCAGCGTGGAGTCCGCCGGCGGGTGCCCCGAGGGTACAGCCAGACCCGGCTCTTTACACCGGGACTGGCGAGGCCTCGGGGTAGTATTCGTCAAGTGCCCGGTGGCCGCGGCCAAGAAATTGGCTGCGACCGGGAGGCTACTGGTGGGGTGGTCGGCGGCTCAAGTGAAGCTCGTCGACCCCAAGCCCCTTCGGTGCTACCGGTGCCTCCACACCGGGCACACGAAGGCCAAGTGCACCTCGGACGTAGACCGCAGCGACTACTGCTACCGCTGCGGCGCGCCGGGGCACCTAATGGCCCAGTGCACTGCCGCCTTGCGCTGCGCTTTGTGCGAGGCGGCAGACAAGCCGGCGGATCACCGGCTTGGGAGTGCAGCGTGCACCACTCCCAAGCCGAAGAAGAAGAAAAGAAAGAAGAAGCCTCAAAAGGCAAAGCCCGTGGTGTCGGGGCAGAAGGCTGGCGGCGGCGTCATAGCCCCGTCTAGGCCCGATCCACCGTCCCCAAGGCCTGTAGAGGTAGCGCCGATGGTCACAGATTAGTGGGACTATCGGCGTCCTCCAGGCGAACCTAAACCACTGCGCCGCCGCTCAGGACCTTTACATCCAGAGCATGGCACAGTGGCAGACCGGGGTAGGCATAATCACCGAGCCCTACCGACCTATCCCGCCCGATTCGCATTGGGCGGTTGACCGGGAGGGCTTGGTGGCTCTGGTCTCGCGCGCGGCTGCCGGTGCGCCCCCCTTATTGAGGATCAAGAGGGGGCGCTGTTGCGTGGCGGCCGCCGTGGGTTCGTTGACGGTGGTCGGAGCGTACTGCTCTCCGAATCGGAGCCTGTCCTGTTTCGAGCGTACCCTGGAGGAGCTGGGAACGCTCGTGCGACAGGCTCACCCTTCACCCGTGCTCGTGGCTGGCGATTTCAACGCCAAGTCCACGGCATGGGGATCCCCCGCTACTTGTCCGCGGGGGGAGGTACTGGAAGATTGGTTGGTCTCGTCCGGGTTGATTCTGCTCAACCGGGGGACCGTCGACACGTGGGCGCGGCAACAGAGCGGGTCTATCGTGGACCTCACGTTCGCGTCCCCCGCTCTGGTGCCCCGTGTCCAAGGCTGGGAAGTCCTGGAGGGGGTCGAGACGTTAGCGGACCACCGGTATATTCGGTTCCGAATCTCCCCCCTTCCGGTTGCCCCGAACAGCCTGGGTGGTCCTCCGCGTGGGGAGGACAACCCGAGATGGGCCCTAAGGCGGCTGAACCGCGAGCGTCTCGCGGAGGCCGCCTTGGTCCAAAGTTGGATTCCAGTGCCGGAGGGTCCGGCGGATGTGGATGAGGAAGCCGATTGGCTCAACGCGGCCATGACGCAGGTGTGCGACGCTAGCATGCCTCGCGTCGGGCCCCCCTCTCCACATCGTAAGGTGTACTGGTGGTCGCCCCAGCTAGCGCAGCTCCGTGCTGCGTGCGTGGCGGCGCGCCGCAAGTACACCCGAAGCCGGCGAAGACGACGTCGCGACGAAGCCCTGGAGACTCGGCTGTACGACGCGTACAGGGAGGCGAGAGCCGCCCTGCGCGCGGAAATCGCCGAGTCCAAGAAAAGGGCTTGGGAGGCAATGCTGGAGTCGATCGACCGCGACCCGTGGGGGAGGCCGTATAGGACGGTGCGTCAAAAGCTCCGTCCCTGGGCCCCCCCGGTGACGCAATCGCTCCAGCCTGCGCTCGTGGAACAGATAGTAGCAGCTCTGTTCCCCGACCGGGGAGAGTTCACTCCCCCTCCCATGGTCGGCGACGATGTCGCGGAGAGCAGTAGAGGACTTGTGCACGCGGAGGAAACAGCATCGCCCGAGGTCACTCCCGGGCATCTGAGGGCGGCGGTTGCAAGGCTCAAGGCCAAAAACACCGCCCCAGGGCCCGACGGTATTCCCGGTCGGGCCTGGGCATTGGCTCTGCCCGATGCCTTAGAAGAGAGAGTGGCACGGCTGTTTACCTCCTGCCTGGAACAGGGCAAGTTTCCCCGCAGGTGGAAGGTGGGGAAACTTGTCCTCATCAAGAAGGAGGGACGACCGGCGGATTCGCCTTCGGCCTATCGGCCCATCGTGTTGCTCGACGATATCGGGAAGGTGTTCGAGCGTGTGCTCGCCCACCGTATCGTCGAGCACCTGGACGGTCCCGGGCCGGGTCTCTGTGATGTCCAGTATGGTTTCCGCAGAGCCCGGTCGACGGTGGACGCGATCCGCCGGGTGCAGTCCCTAGTAAAGGACGCGGCTTCGGGGACCGGGGTGGTATTGGCGGTGAGTTTAGACATCGCCAATGCTTTTAACACCCTCCCCTGGAGCTGCATCCATGAGGCGCTGCGCTACCATCGTGTGCCGGACTGCCTGCGGAGGGTAGTTCTGTCCTACCTCTCCCAACGGGCAGTCACCTATCCGACACAGGATGGTGGCGCCGCTCTGAGAGCAATGTCGTGCGGCGTTCCGCAGGGCTCCGTTTTAGGACCCCTGCTGTGGAACGTCGGCTATGACTGGGTGCTGCGCGGTGCGACTCTTCGGGGGGTCAGCGTAACGTGTTACGCTGACGATACCCTCGTCACCGCGCAGGGGAATACCTACAGGGAGGCGGCTCTCAGAGCAACAGCCGGAGTGGCCCACTTCGTGAGGCGAATCCGCCTTATTGGGTTGGATGTCGCCTTGCAGAAGTCCGGGGCGGTTTGTTTTTCTTCCCCTCGGTCGGCGCCGCCGGCTGGAGCGCACATTGTGGTGGGCGGAGTGTCGATCGGCATACGAGGGGCGATGCGTTATTTGGGCATCGTCCTCGATAGCCGATGGCGCTTCCGGGAGCACTTCCAGGGACTCGCGCCCCGACTCGTGGGTGCTGCGAGGGCGCTTGGTAGTCTGCTCCCGAATCTCGGTGGGCCCTCGGGCGGCTGCCGACGCCTTTACACGTCGGTGGTTCGCTCGATGGCACTATACGGGGCGCCCATATGGGTAGAGGCCCTCGACGCCGAAAATATCGCGCTGCTGCGACGGGCGCAGCGGGCGATGGCGTTGAGGGTCGTGAGAGGGTACGGCACGGTCTCGCTCGAGGCCGCGTGCGTGCTCGCAGGAACTCCACCATGGGACCTGGAGGCCGAGGTGTTGGCGGAAGTTTTCTGCCGGACCTCTGAGGCCAGGGCCCGGGGAGTCGGCCCGCCGCCGAGGGAGGTCGCGTGCTGGAGGGAGGACCTCCGGGGCGATCTTCTTAGGCGGTGGTCCGAGCGGTTGGAAGAGCCTCGCGCCGGTGTTCTGACCATCGACGCGATCCGACCCATCCTGCAGGAGTGGGTCGACAGGCGGCACGGGGCGGTCACCTTTCGCCTGGCGCAGATGCTCACCGGACACGGTTGTTTCGGTGAGTATCTGTTCCGGGTGGCCAAGAGGGAGCCGTCTCCGGTGTGCCACAGCTGCGGCCACCCCGAGGACACAGCCACGCACACGCTGGCGGAGTGCCCGGGGTGGAGCCGTCAACGCGCAGCTCTTGTCGACGTAGTCGGCGCCGACCTAACGCTCTCGACCATCATCCAGGCGATGGTCGACAGCGAGGCGGCGTGGACGGCGATGATCACGTTCAGCGAGGACGTGATCTCGCTCAAGGAGGAGGCGGAGCGGATCAGGGAACTGGATCCTCTCGCTGATCCGATCCGTCGCAGGCGAGTCGGGCGAAGGCGGGCCGCGACGCTCCATCGCGGCCTTCCTCCTTGACGGGGACTCACGGCCCGCGGTACCAGGACTACCGCCGGCCGTGCAACGCCAGGTCCCCCAGGTCGGTAGTGTCGTGTCTGCACACTGTACCTAGTAGGATGTCGTCCCCCCTACCCATAGGACGACACCACTGAAGGAAGCCACACCTCCCGCTCTTTACACGGGAGGTGCGGCTGACCGCTGCGGGTGTTGTGGTTGTTGTGACCTTGTTCCCACGACACCCGCCCACTAGAAGCGGAGAAAGAGGACACCCCGGTTAGGTTTAGTCCGTGCGAGTCGGACATAACCCGCGTGCGTCCTGGCACGCGGGTATCCATAACGGATTCCCCCGGGTTAAAAAAAAAAAAAAAAAAAAAAAAAGGTTAGGTTAGGTTAGGTTAGGTTAGGTTAGGTTAGGTTAGGTTAGGTTAGGTTAGGTTAGGTTAGGTTAGGTTAGGTTAGGTTAGGTTGGGGTGCCAATGTCGGAGAACCTCCTCGTGTGCTCGCCCTCCCATCTGGGCGAGCCGGTGCACCCTGGGCAACACTGGGAACGACTTTACCAGTGGCTAATGCTCCGACACACACACAGGGGGGGAATCACGGTCCTGACCCGGCGTGGACAGGCGTGAGACGGCCACTCCTTGGACTTCTCGTTTATAGAAGCCCATTATGGAGTGGCCTGGGGCATACCGTACCTGAGCTCCCGCTCGGTACGGGGGCCCCCTTCACGGGGGCTGTATTAGGCAGTCTTCAGGCTGCCGAAGCCGGAACCCTGGCGCAAGTCAGAACCGGTGGGCACTGCCACGGGGCGGTGTCTGCGAGGAAGGACACCTCTATAAAAGAACCACTCGGTTGGAGCCTCCTGGCGTAGGCATCTCGCTGAGACCAGGAGGCGGGCCCGGTGTCTTCCCGACACCGCGGTGAGTCGTGTTGGCCGGATGGGTGCGCCTGTTCGGTCGTTCGGCGTCGGCCCGCAGCTCCGTTGTATCGGAGCTGTGGCGCCGTGATGGTGGTGTTGTTCGGCTGAGTGAGCTTGCTCGCCCGGCCGTCCGGCGCAGTCCCGCCGGCGTTTGGCCGAGTGTGCGGGACCAAAGTGGAAGACAACCACGTTAAAAAACAAAATAACAACAAAAATCAACATGAAAAAGGTGAACCTTGAAACTATACACCAGGAGGGTACCGGTCGCCCCGCGATCGGAGAATCCCTCCATGGCGGGGAGTCAGCACACACTCAGGTGTGTGATGACTCACCGCCATGCTGTCCCGTCGTATCTGGTGGGGACACAGGCCACCTAAGTGTAGAAGAACCGGGGAGCAGACCCAGCGCTCCCAGTACAGCAGCGTCGAGTGCGTACAGTGGTACGCGGAGCCGGCGCTCGCGAACGTTTTATCGTTCGCCGGGCTCAGCAGGTGCCCAGGAGACGACCGAGGCGTCGCCTTTGGCGACGAGAGCCGGTCGCTCTCAGTCGAGGTCGCCGTCCCCGACAAGGACGAGCATAGTCAGTGGGGGATCGAAGGCAGAGGAGACCGAGGCGTCGCCTCCGGCGACGAGTGCCGGTCTCCCGCTGTCGAGGTCGCCGTCCCTCACGAGGACGGCCAAGAAGGGGGATGTGATGCCCGCAACCACACCCCGTGGCAGGAGACCCGTGGTGGTCCTGAAGCGGTTATTTATACGCTCAATGAACCCCAGCTCCACCCGGGATTCTTCGGAGGCCGAGGAGGACGTCATGGTGCAGGAGGACCGGGGGAACCAAACCTTCTTCCGGGCGAGCCTCGGCACCCCCACCGGAGAGAACGTTGACACTCCTCCGGTGTTCCAACGTAAGCGGCAGGCGTCCACGTCGCCCCCAGACTCCACAAGTTCCCCAGAGTCTGCAGCGGAAAGTGGTGGCAAGAAGACGGAACCTGCGAGAAAGCCCGTGAGCAAAAGGGGCAGGGGTCGCCCCCCTACCACGGGTCGGTATGTCGGCCTTGCAGCGGCGCAGGCCGAGTTGAACGCCCAGAGGCGCCTGGCGCTGGACCTCGACGCGGAGGAGGAGGTTGCGGCCAGGACAGCGGCCATCCGCCGCCGTCCTCCGTCGGAGAGCAAGCCGAGGGCCGAGGGCTACTCCTGCCCGGTGGAGTCAGCGCGGACAGCGCCGAGCGCAACTCTCTGCCAGTGGGCTAGGGAGGGGCTGGACGCCCTCGGCATGGTCGGTTCGAAGTCGAAGAACCTGAAGGGAACTTATGTACGCGTCATTAACGACGCGTCGTATACCCTTCAGGCAGTCTTCGACGAGCTCAGGCGGAGAACGGCGTCGGAAGAGACACAACTGCTGGAGAGGGAGGTCGGCAGGCAAGCGGCTCAGCTGGAGCTGCAGACTCGAAAGCTGGAAGAGCAGGCTGCAGAGATAAAACAGCAAGCTCTCCAGCTAACGGAGCTGAGGGCTGAGATAGCGGCCTTGAGGCGGCCGGCGGCGGTGGCGCCGCCTGCTCCTATCGGCCCCGTGGAAGCGGGGGGGTCATCTTTCAAGGAGGAGGTGATGCGTGCGGTGAGGCTGGTCGTCGGCGAATTGGTGGCCGACCGGATTGCCCCAATTGAGGCCAGGCTTGGCCGGGAGACCGGATCCAGCGTCGCCCCCTCCGATCCTGCGTTGCCTTCTCCGCGGATGGCCCCAGGTCAGTCCACGGAGGCAGTGGTGGCTCCACCACCACCGGTTTCGACGTCGCCTGCGCCTCTGCCCGGCTTGGATGTCCCCAAATCCAAGGGGAAGAAGAAGTCGGGCAGAGGCAAGAAGGGGAAGGCCGCTGCCGCTCCTGCAGCCGCTCCTGCGGCCGCTCCTGCAGCTGCAGCCCCTGAGTCTCGTCCAGCTCCGCCACCACCAGTCCCCACGGAGGAACCGTGGAATGTGGTGGCGGCAAAGAAGAAGAAGGAGAAGAAGAAGGGGAAGGCCGCCAAGGCGACCCCGGCTTCCACCCGGCGGCCCCCTCCTCCTCCTCCTACTCCACGCCGAGGGAAGCCCTCCGCTGCTCCCCAGAGCAAGCCCGGCGCCAACCTGCGTCCCCCGTCGACGGCGGCTGTAGTTCTCACGCTACGGCCAGCTGCCGCCGAGGGGGGCGCTAGCTATGAGGCGCTCATAAGAGCGGCAAAGGCCTCAATTAAGTTGGCCCAACTGGGGATCACGGAGGGCGTGAAGATCAAGACGGCCGCCACCGGAGCCCGCCTCCTCGAGATCGGAGGCGAGGATCGAGAGGCGAGGGCGGACCGTCTAGCGGCAAGGCTGCGAGAGGTCCTCCCTGCGGAGACGGTAACGGTCTCCAGGCCTGTGAGGTGTGCAGAACTGCGCATCTCCGGGCTGGATGACTCCGTCTCCGCGGCAGAGGTGGCGGCCAGCGTGGAGTCCGCCGGCGGGTGCCCCGAGGGTACTGCCAGACCCGGCTCTTTACACCGGGACTGGCGAGGCCTCGGGGTAGTGTTTGTTAAGTGCCCGGTGGCCGCGGCCAAGAAATTGGCTGCGACCGGGAGGCTACTGGTGGGGTGGTCGGCGGCTCAAGTGAAGCTCGTCGACCCCAAGCCCCTTCGGTGCTACCGGTGCCTCCACACCGGGCACACAAAGGCCAAGTGCACCTCGGACGTAGACCGCAGCGACTACTGCTACCGCTGCGGCGCGCCGGGGCACCTAATGGCCCAGTGCACTGCCGCCTTGCGCTGCGCCTTGTGCGAGGCGGCAGACAAGCCGGCGGATCACCGGCTTGGGAGTGCAGCGTGCACCACTCCCAAGCCGAAGAAGAAAAAGAAGAAGCAGCGGAAGAAGCCTCAAAAGGCAAAGCCCTCGGAGTCGGGGCAGAAGGCTGGCGGCGGCGTCATAGCCCCGTCTAGGCCCGATCCACCGTCACCAAGGCCTGTAGAGGCAGCGCCGATGGTCACAGATTAGTGGGACTATCGGCGTGCTCCAGGCGAACCTAAACCACTGCGCCGCCGCTCAGGACCTTTACATCCAGAGCATGGCGCAGTGGCAGACCGGGGTAGGCATAATCACCGAGCCCTACCGACCTATCCCGCCCGATTCGCATTGGGCGGTTGACCGGGAGGGCTTGGTGGCTCTGGTCTCGCGCGCGGCTGCCGGTGCGCCCCCCTTATTGAGGATCAGGAGGGGGCGCTGTTACGTGGCGGCCGCCGTGGGTTCGGTGACGGTGGTCGGAGTGTACTGCTCTCCGAATCGGAGCCTGTCTTGGTTCGAGCGTCTCCTGGAGGAGCTGGGAACGCTCGTGCGACAGGCTCACCCTTCACCCATGCTCGTGGCTGGCGATTTCAACGCCAAGTCCACGGCATGGGGATCCCCCGCTACTTGTCCGCGGGGGGAGGCACTGGAAGATTGGTTGGTCTCGTCCGGGTTGATTCTGCTCAACCGGGGGACCGTCGACACGTGGGCGCGGCAACAGAGCGGGTCTATCGTGGACCTCACGTTCGCGTCCCCCGCTCTGGTGCCCCGTGTCCAAGGCTGGGAAGTCCTGGAGGGGGCGGAGACGTTATCGGACCACCGATATATTCGGTTCCGAATCTCCCCCCTTCCGGTTGCCCCGAACAGCCTGGGTGGTCCTCCGCGTGGGGAGGACAACCCGAGATGGGCCATAAGGCGGCTGAACCGCGAGCGTCTCGCGGAGGCCGCCTTGGTCCAAAGTTGGATTCCAGTGCCGGAGGGTCCGGCGGATGTGGATGAGGAAGCCGATTGGCTCAACGCGGCCATGACGCAGGTGTGCGACGCTAGCATGCCTCGCGTCGGGCCCCCCTCTCCACATCGTAAGGTGTATTGGTGGTCGCCCCAGCTAGCGCAGCTCCGTGCTGCGTGCGTGGCGGCGCGCCGCAAGTACACCCGAAGCCGGCGAAGACGACGTCGCGACGAAGCCCTGGAGACTCGGCTGTACGACGCGTACAGGGAGGCGAGAGCCGCCCTGCGCGCGGAAATCGCCGAGTCCAAGAAAAGGGCTTGGGAGGCAATGCTGGAGTCGATCGACCGCGACCCGTGGGGGAGGCCGTATAGGACGGTGCGTCAAAAGCTCCGTCCCTGGGCCCCCCCGGTGACGCAATCGCTCCAGCCTGCGCTCGTGGAACAGATAGTAGCAGCTCTGTTCCCCGACCGGGGAGAGTTCACTCCCCCTCCCATGGTCGGCGACGATGTCGCGGAGAGCAGTAGAGGACTTGTGCACGCGGAGGAAGCAGCATCGCCCGAGGTCACTCCCGGGCATCTGAGGGCGGCGGTCGCAAGGCTCAAGGCCAAGAACACCGCCCCAGGGCCCGACGGTATTCCCGGTCGGGCCTGGGCATTGGCTCTGCCCGATGCCTTAGAAGAGAGAGTGGCACGGCTGCTTACCTCCTGCCTGGAACAGGGCAAGTTTCCCCGCAGGTGGAAGGTGGGGAAACTTGTCCTCATCAAGAAGGAGGGACGACCGGCGGATTCGCCTTCGGCCTATCGGCCCATCGTGTTGCTCGACGATATCGGGAAGGTGTTCGAGCGTGTGCTCGCCCACCGTATCGTCGAGCACCTGGACGGTCCCGGGCCGGGTCTCTGCGATGTCCAGTATGGTTTCCGCAGAGCCCGGTCGACGGTGGACGCGATCCGCCGGGTGCAGTCCCTAGTGAAGGACGCGGCTTCGGGGACCGGGGTGGTATTGGCGGTGAGTTTAGACATCGCCAATGCTTTTAACACCCTCCCCTGGAGCTGCATCCATGAGGCGCTGCGCTACCATCGTGTGCCGGACTGCCTGCGGAGGGTAGTTCTGTCCTACCTCTCCCAACGGGCAGTCACCTATCCGACACAGGATGGTGGCGCCGCTCTGAGAGCAATGTCGTGCGGCGTTCCGCAGGGCTCCGTTCTAGGACCCCTGCTGTGGAACGTCGGCTACGACTGGGTGCTGCGCGGTGCGACTCTTCGGGGGGTCAGCGTAACGTGTTACGCTGACGATACCCTCGTCACCGCGCAGGGGGATACCTACAGGGAGGCGGCTCTCAGAGCAACAGCCGGAGTGGCCCACTTCGTGAGGCGAATCCGCCTTATTGGGTTGGATGTCGCCTTGCAGAAGTCCGAGGCGGTTTGTTTTTCTTCCCCTCGGTCGGCGCCGCCGGCTGGAGCGCACATTGTGGTGGGCGGAGTGTCGATCGGCATACGAGGGGCGATGCGTTATTTGGGCATCGTCCTCGATAGCCGATGGCGCTTCCGGGAGCACTTCCAGGGACTCGCGCCCCGACTCGTGGGTGCTGCGAGGGCGCTTGGTCGTTTGCTCCCGAATCTCGGTGGGCCCTCGGGCGGCTGCCGACGCCTTTACACGTCGGTGGTTCGCTCGATGGCACTATACGGGGCGCCCATATGGGTAGAGGCCCTCGACGCCGAAAATATCGCGCTGCTGCGACGGGCGCAGCGGGCGATGGCGTTGAGGGTCGTGAGAGGGTACGGCACGGTCTCGCTCGAGGCCGCGTGCGTGCTCGCAGGAACTCCACCATGGGACCTGGAGGCCGAGGTGTTGGCGGAAGTTTTCTGCCGGACCTCTGAGGCCAGGGCCCGGGGAGTCGGCCCGCCGCCGAGGGAGGTCGCGTGCTGGAGGGAGGACCTCCGGGGCGATCTTCTTAGGCGGTGGTCCGAGCGGTTGGAAGAGCCTCGCGCCGGTGTTCTGACCATCGACGCGATCCGACCCATCCTGCAGGAGTGGGTCGACAGGCGGCACGGGGCGGTCACCTTTCGCCTGGCGCAGATGCTCACCGGACACGGTTGTTTCGGTGAGTATCTGTTCCGGGTGGCCAAGAGGGAGCCGTCTCCGGTGTGCCACAGCTGCGGCCACCCCGAGGACACAGCCACGCACACGCTGGCGGAGTGCCCGGGGTGGAGCCGTCAACGCGCAGCTCTTGTCGACGTAGTCGGCGCCGACCTAACGCTCTCGACCATCATCCAGGCGATGGTCGACAGTGAGGCGGCGTGGACGGCGATGATCACGTTCAGCGAGGACGTGATCTCGCTCAAGGAGGAGGCGGAGCGGATCAGGGAACTGGATCCTCTCGCTGATCCGATCCGTCGCAGGCGAGTCGGGCGAAGGCGGGCCGCGACGCTCCATCGCGGCCTTCCTCCTTGACGGGGACTCACGGCCCGCGGTACCAGGACTACCGCCGGCTGTGCAACGCCAGGTCCCCCCAGGTCGGTAGTGTCGTGTCTGCACACTGTACCTAGTAGGATGTCGTCCCCCCTACCCATAGGACGACACCACTGAAGGAAGCCCCTCCCGCTCTTTACACGGGAGGTGTGGCTGACCGCTGCGGGTGTTGTGGTTGTTGTGACCTTGTTCCCACGACACCCGCCCACTAGAAGCGGAGAAAGAGGACACCCCGGTTAGGTTTAGTCCGTGCGAGTCGGACATAACCCGCGTGCGTCCTGGCACGCGGGTATCCATAACGGATTCCCCCGGGTTAAAAAAAAAAAAAAAAAAAAGGTTAGGTTAGGTTAGGTTAGGTTAGGTTAGGTTAGGTTAGGTTAGGTTAGGTTAGGTTAGGTTAGGTTAGGTTAGGTTAGGTTAGGTTAGGTTAGGTTAGGTTAGGTTAGGTTAGGTTAGGTTAGGTTAGGTTAGGTTAGGTTAGGTTAGGTTAGGTTAGGTTAGGTTAGGTTAGGTTAGGTTAGGTTAGGTTAGGTTAGGTTAGGTTAGGTTAGGTTAGGTTAGGTTAGGTTAGGTTAGGTTAGGTTAGGGGGGTGCCAATGTCGGAGGGGTGCCAATGTCGGAGAACCTCCTCGTGTGCTCGCCCTTCCATCTGGGCGAGCCGGTGCACCCTGGGCAACACTGGGAACGACTTTACCAGTGGCTAATGCTCCGACACACACAGGGGGGGAAATCACGGTCCTGACCCGGCGTGGACAGGCGTGAGACGGCCACTCCTTGGACTTCTCGTTTATAGAAGCCCATTATGGAGTGGCCCGGGGCATACCGTACTTGAGCTCCCGCTCGGTACGGGGGCCCCCTTCATGGGGGCTGTAGTAGGCAGTCTTCAAGGCTGCCGAAGCCGGAACCCTGGCGCAAGTCAGAACCGGTGGGCACTGCCACGTGGCGGTGTCTGCGAGGAAGGACACCTCTATAAAAGAACCACTCGGTTGGAGCCTCCTGGCGTAGGCATCTCGCTGAAACCAGGAGGCGGGCCCGGTGTCTTCCCGACACCGTGGTGAGTCGTGTTGGCCGGATGGGTGCGCCTGTTCGGTCGTTCGGCGTCGGCCCGCAGCGCCGTTGCATCGGAGCTGTGGCGCCGGGATGGTGGTTGTTCGGCTGAGTGGGCTTGCTCGCTCGGCCGTCCGGTGTTGTCCCGCCGGCGTTTGGCCGAGTGTGCGGGACCAAAGTGGAAGACAACCACGTTAAAAAACAAAATATAACAACAAAACAAACATGAAAAAGGTGAACCAGCAAACTATACACCAGGAGGGTACCGGTCGCCCCGCGATCGGAGAATCCCTCCATGGCGGGGAGTCAGCACACACTCAGGTGTGTGATGACTCAACGCCATGCAGTCCCGACGTATCTGGTGGGGACACAGGCCACCTTAGTGTCAAGGAACCGGGGAGCAGACCCAGCGCTCCCAGAACAGCAGCGTCGAGTGCGTACAGTGGTACGCGGAGCCGGCGCTCGCGAACGTTTTACCGTTCGCCGGGCTCAGAAGGTGCCCAGGAGACGACCGAGGCGTCGCCTTTGGCGACGAGAGCCGGTCGCTCTCATTCGAGGTCGCCGTCCCCGATAAGGACGAGCACAGTCAGTGGGGGAACGAAGGCAGAGGAGACCGAGGCGTCGCCTTTGGCGACGAGTGCCGGTCTCCCGCCGTCGAGGTCGCCGTCCCTAACGAGGACAGCCAAGAAGGGGGATGCCGCAGTCAGCGCCACAGCCACACCCCGTGGCAGGAAACCCGTGGTGGTGCTGAAGAGGCTTTTCATACGCCCAATGAATCCCAGCACCGCCCGGGATTCATCGGAGGCTGAGGACGACGACGTCATGGTGCAGGAGGACCGGGGGAACCAGACGTTCTTCCGAGCGAGTCTCGGCACCCCGACCGGAGAGAACGTCGCGACGCCCCCGGTGTTCCAGCGGAAGCGGCAGGCGTCTACGTCGCCCCCTGGAACCTCAAGTTCCGCACAGTCTGCGGCGGAAGGTGGTGGGAAGCCGGAGCTGTCCAAAAAGCCCGTGAGCAAAAGGGGCAGGGGTCGCCCCCCTACCACGGGCCGGTACGTCGGCCTCGCAGCTGCGCAGGCCGAGCTGAATGCACAGAGGCGCCTGGCACTGGACCTCGACGCTGAGGAGGAGCTTGCGGCCAAGACAGCGGCCATCCGCCGCCGTCCTCCGTCAGAGGGCAAGCCGAGGGTGGAGGGCTACTCCTGCCCGGCGGAGTCAGCGCGGACAGCACCGAGCGCGACTCTATGCCAGTGGGCTAGGGAGGGGCTGGACGCCCTCGGCATGGTCGGGGCGAGGTCCAAGAACCTGAAGGGTACATATGTACGCGTCATCAATGACGCGTCGTGTACCCTTCAGGCAGTCTTCGAGGAGCTAAAGAGGAGAACGGCCTCGGAGGAGACGCAGCTGCTGGAGAGGGAGGTCTCCAGGCAGGCGGCTCAGCTGGAGCTGCAGACCCGTAAGCTGGAGGAGCAGGCTGCGGAGATCAAGCAGCAAGCTCTCCAGCTTACGGAGCTGAGGGCGGAGATTGCGGCCTTGAGCCGGCCGGCGGTGGTGGCGCCGCCTGCTCCAACTCGCCCCATGGAAGCGGGGGGGTCATCGCTCAAGGAGGAGGTGATGCGTGCAGTCAAGCTGGTCGTCGGCGAATTGGTGGCCAACCGGATCGCGCCAATTGAGGCCAGGCTTGGCCGGGAGTCCGGATCCAACGTCGCCCCCTCCGATCCTGCGTTGCCTTCTCCGCGGATGGCCCCAGGCCAGTCCATAGAGGCAGTGGTGGCTCCACCACCACCGGTTTCGACGTCGCCTGCGCCTCTGCCCGGCTTGGATGTCCCCAAATCCAGGGGGAAGAAGAAGTCGGGCAGAGCCAAGAAGGGGAAGGCCGCTGCCGTTCCGGCAGCTGCTCCTGCGGCCGCTCCAGCAGCCCCGGAGCCCCGACCAGTCCCGCCACCACCAGTCCCCACGGAGGAACCGTGGAGCGTGGTGGCGGCCAAGAAGAAGGAGAAGAGGAAGGGGAAGGCCGCCAAGGCGACCCCGGCTTCCACCCGGCGGCCTCCTCCTCCTCCTCCTACTCCACGCCGGAGAAAGCCCTCCGCTGCTCCCCAGAGCAAGCCCGGCGCCAACCTGCGTCCCCCGTCGACGGCGGCTGTAGTTCTCACGCTGCGGCCGGCTGCCGCCGAGGGGGGCGCTAGCTACGAGGCGCTCTTAAAGGCCGCAAAGGCCTCTATCAAGTTGGCCCAGCTGGGGATCACGGAGGGCGT